>JAQHUG010000138.1:782328-827570 GCA_028555095.1 Dicrostonyx torquatus
GCGGTCACTGCTGCATCCTGGCAGCACGAGGGTTATTATGAAGCCACCCTACTAAATCACATGACTGACAGCATATACCCTTGGTCTAGGCTTCATTAGGCTTTTTTTTTTAATTTTTATTTATTATGTATACAGTGTTCTGTCTGCATATATGCCTACTCATCAGAAGAGGGCGCCAGATCTCATTACATATGGTTGTGAGCCACCACGTGGTTGCTGGGAATTGAACTCAGGACCTCAGGAAGAGCAGTCAGTGCTCTTAACCTCTCAGCCATCTCTCCAGCCCCAGCTTTTTTAATGGAACATTTCACAAACATGTGTGCCATCCTCACACAGGGCCAGCGCTAATCTTCTCTGTATTGTTCCAATTTTAATCTATGTGCTGCCCGAACGAGCACAAGCCACTTGAAGTCCCTCCCTTTTTGATTGCTACAAATAGGTCTGTATTATATTTAATACTCTCTAAAAGCAAGGCCCAGAAGAAACAGGACTCTGTGAGGAACGAGAAACCAAACACGAGTGCAGTACTGCATACACTCAGGCAGTGTGACAGAAAGAGCACAAGTTTGGGGGCCAGCCTGGGCTATCGAGTGAGGGCCTGTCTTGGACAACAAATTGCACTGGGCAGGACTGTGAGAGACACATTCCAACATTACTTTCATCTCAAAACAGTAAGGATTCTGCTTGTCAACACCTCACAGCACAAGCGAGCGGTTTCTGTTCACAGAGTATGTGCTGGCAGCAGTGGGGTAATCTTGCGTAGAAAAAAACACAGCGTGGGGAATCCTCAGAAGGCCCAGTACTGGCTGTAATTTTAAGCAGCCCACAGGGAATCTTGGGACGTACCTTTTGGCAGGTAAGAGGAGATCACTGTACCTTGTATATTACCACATCAGCCTAAACTTAGTTTATACCTGTTTCTCAGGTACAAAAGTATCTCAGGACAAAAGTTACTAATGGCTTAGGTTTAAGGAGCCAGTGCACATAAAGGCGAACTACATGATTTCTGAAGAACCCGAAGTCACATACATATAAAACGTCACACAAGCAAGAGGTGAATGACGTATGACGTAGCTCTGCATTGTTTAACCATATTTAACACTTGCCTTGCCATGCATGGAGAAGGTGCCTGGGCCACTTTGGAAGAACTCTTGAAGTGGTCACTAAGCGTGCGAGAATACTTCATCACTATGTCCTTCTTACAGCGAAACATTGCCATGTTCACCAGGGACTGGCAACGCAAACTGCAAACAAAACCAGAGGTTCCTATGAATTGTAGTGACTTCACGGCCAGAGCTCCTGCTATGAGAGACTCTGCCACCCGGCCTTTGTGAGCACACTGGGTTCTCCCCACGGGCACATCACCGAAAGTGATGCTGGCAACAAGTACACACATCACTTGAGTCCTGAGACCAGAGCAGCCCCCAGGGGGGCAGAAGAGCCTGGCAGACACCATTTCCTGATGACCATGGCTGCATTCACTTGCCTCCTGCCACCACTTTCACTTTAAGAGAATAAATTTAGAGCCAGGTGTGCTAGTGCACACCTTTAATCCCAGATAATTTTTAATCAAAGGAAAGTGCTAACAAATCAAGATGTACACACCATAAAACGGCAAATATCTTTTCTTGTGCTGGCGCCGTGGTATCCGAGAAGGATTTTAGTGACATTGTGAACCTGCAGGGAGAGACAAGTGTCTGAGATTAAACAGGTGGGTTACAGGAGCCCGGGTGTGCTGGCCGTCCTAGCTCCCTCTCCAGTTTCCAGAGGAAATGAAGATGTGTTGTGTGCAGCACAGAAGCGCAGGGGTTAAGAGCAAACACAAGCCGCTCACAAGTCCTGGCCTGAGCCTGCTCTCTCCTGCAACCAAGCTTGACCACATCCTCACTAAACCCCCCGGTGACATGCAGGGGGCATGGACTGGAGGAGACATCTGATAGGAAACCTAAGCTGGGAAAAGCACCCTCCGGAGACTCGGCAAAATGGCCTTGCTGCACCCAGTTATGCTGTGTTCCCTGGTCTACAACACACTTTAATTCAGGAAAAGGAAACAAAGTCTGGGTCATGACAGGCAGGTACTGTCCTCACACCCAGCGAGGAGAGAGTCAGGTCTGGAGGACGGGGCGACACCCCAGTACTTACCTAATGAGGTCTACGGTTTCTGAGTAGACGGCGTACGCTGCCTTTGCTGAGCTTTCTGACTCCGTGGCCATCCCACACTCAATAAAAGACAGGACAGCTTCCAAATACTTGAAGGCCTTTCCAGTCTTGTCCGCCTGTGGGGGAAGAACACAGGCTCTGTGAGATCACAGGGAGTGCCCGCTCAGTTTCTTACCCACACATTCTGCCCTGGAACTTCTTTATTTGCTCCGGGTTAGAGAGACCTGAGAAAGAACAAACAGAAGATCAACAGCCACAGTGGTCAGCTCTGACCTATGGAAGAGTCTTCTAGCAAAAATTCACGAGGGAAAAGAAAGTAATCCTATATTAATACGACTCTCGGAACGTCACCAAACACAAAGGGCACGGCCCCATTAGTGGCTGCGATCCAGTAACTCACAGGCTACCTCTGAGAAGCAGGCGAGCCAGCATACAGAGCAGACATGGGTTTCCTTGTGGAGGTTGCAGCTTGTCATCTTGTATAAAATATCTAACTGATCACTTGATGACTTGGAGCCCGACAGACTATTAATCTCCTTTGGCATGTTGGTGTTTTTTGTACAAGGACATGCCCTGGGCCAACAAGGACAAACTCTCAAAACCCCCTCAAGGAAATGTGTGAATATGAACAAACCAGATACTGGTGGTCTGCCACCATCCTCAAGACACATTAGGTCACTTGATCTTGCTGAGTGGCATGCAGCCAGTTCAGCTGAGCGGTAACGTGGTAAACAGTCCACACTGAGAGCAACTGGCTAACATGGCTCAGCTTGTAGGTTTTGCTAATGCTCCCATCTGCTGTGTTCCAAAGGGAAGAAAGCAGCAAAGACACATGTGGGAAACAGAGGCTAATCCCTCTCAGGCTGCTCTGGATTTCCATGTGTTGCCGCTGTGCACCAAGGGTAGGGAAACGGCTCTCCCCTGCTACTGCGACCTGCATCTTACCACTACTAGAGGGACAAGCTGGTGTGTCACATGCACATCCATGCACATACACAAGCATGTGCCTGCATTTCCAACACTTCAAAGCTTTTCTGAATACCGAGGGAGTCAAAAGCTAACAGTGTCTAAGGTCACGTAAGCTTTTGGTATCTGCCTATGGTGCAGAGTAGTTGCCCCTAACTGGAAAGAGTCGCATGGCTCCTGCAGCATCTTGCCACGTGGGAAAGAGACAGAGTGAACATAACACTATTTGGCACAGGATGAGCTGTCACACAGCCTGGGTATGGGGTAGTGTCAGTGCTAGGGCCAAAGTGGGATTGCTGAGATCCCTCACAGCATCAAGCACAGAAGGTAACCAAGGACCATTTTTTCAGGAAACCCGCAACCTGGGGTAGGAAGGGATAGGCCAAAGCCTAACAGGCTAAAAGGCGACAAATGAGTCAGGTCAAAAAAAGCCAACAGGTTTGCATGTGGTTCCAGAGGCAGTTTGTCCAGAGAACCTTCCAGGAGGCTAATGACATGGCCCAGTGGGCAAAAAAATGCTTGCTACCAAGCTTGACGACATGGTCTGACCTCTGGGACCCCATGGTGGATAGAGAGAACTGACTTCTGAGAGTTGTTGCTGACAGTGGCACAACTCCACCCCAATAAATGTAAGACTCAGGGCATATGTTACCCCACCAAATTGCTACACGGATGTAAGACCACACTGGATGTCTACAGTTAACAGCAAACCATCCCCCTTGCACAGGTTAGGAGAATTGCTGCAAGTGAGGACATGTTTATAGCCTGCACCCAACACTGCCTTCCCACAGCCAACTATCCCCTCGATCAGTGCATAAGGTCACTGTGGAATGCAAACAGGGCTTCCTCAATTTGTACAGTGTCTAGGGTGAAGACAGACTGATTTCATAATAATTCATTTGTGCATCTCAAGGGCGAATGTAGTGAATTGGGGAAAAAGCGTTTATGCATTAAACCAACATCCCATAGATCAACTTTCACTCAGTTTGTAAGTCTGTACACAATCAGACTGCACACAATCCCCCCAAACGATATGGCACCCTGATTATCCTGCTCACATTACACTGAGGCTAACAGCGGCCATACCCTTCCTGCTGCCCCCACCCCAGAACAAACTGTCACATAGTCCTCCCACCTGCTGTCCCATCCCCCGTCCATACACACGCCATGGTGTGCAACCTGGCAGAATGGAGAGCCCGTTTAACCAAGGACATAAAAACCTAGACTGACCATTGCCTCTGCTTTGGACTTCAACTTTTTTGCCTCCTTCATATGAAATTCAGCTTGCTGTCTGCAAAAATAAAGAAGAAAGGCAGGTATGAGTCACAAACCGAAAATGACTACCTGGGGCAAGAAAAGATGAAAAAGAAGGAGAAATCGGGGTGGAGGGAGCGAAAGGGGAGGGGAAATAAAGGGAGTGAAGCAGGAGAAAAGGGGGAGGGTAAAATAAAAGCGGTAGGACTGGGGAAGAAGGACTGGGGGAAACAAAGCAGGGAGTAAGGGAAATAGGGGAGGGGGTGCTTACCTGTCAGGCTTTGCTTGTGGCTTCCCTGGTTTACAGTTACCATTTGGCAAAGAAGGCACTGAGAACGGGTTTGCGGGTTCTCCAGAAGACCCCTTGAAAACACATGCAGATCACCCCCTCAGCAGAGAGGATCACTGCCCCAGCAGCAACCACAGTGTGCCCAGTAAGTCAGACCGTGGTTGAGCTACAGTGGAAGAGCAGGGAACACCCAGCAAAGCAGTCTCCCCGCCCAGCACGTCCCAGGCTAACTGGAAGCCAGGTCTCCTGACTTATATCCCATTATGATCAATAACTGAAGTATCCAAGAAGAACTGAACTACCCATTTCTCAAGCCAAGCATCTGAACCTGTGGTAGAAACGCATTGTGAAAGCAAGTCTAGTTTTTCCTCTGGTTTGCTGTAATAAAGGGCCCCTCCCCCATTCGCTCTTTAAACCCAGCTTGAGGTTGTCATACTAAAACAGGCCAATGTCCTGGCCACCCTTGTTCTGCCTCGCGCATCGCTGCTGCTTACTTTGTGCTCCGAGCCCCTGGCCTGCACTTTTCTGTGCTTGGGAACGGAGGAGTCCTTGTCATTGCCCTTGGTACTGCCGGCACTTTTGGGAGGGTCCTGACCACAGGCATCTGCATCTGGCTTTGACCTCTTGTGTGCAGTTTTGGTTGACTTCTGGGAGGAGGAAGACGATGAGGAGGAGGAGGAAGAGGATGACACAGGTGGAGGAGGAAGCGTTTCCTTTCTTGAGGACTCCGAGGAGGACCTGGGAGTCCTGGAGAGCAAGGGCAGTCAAAGCAGAATATACATCACATTCCGTCCTTTGATTATAAAGGAGCGTGTAACTATGCTGCAGAAGGGCCAGCTTTTAGGGACGGGTTGCTGCCCTGTGAAGTCTAACAACCTGGAGTTTTCACTAAGCTCCAAGTCTCCGACCACCCCCATAACTCACCTATCTGCACTTTACCCTGACAGGCAGGCTGGGTTGCTGATGCCACCACTGTCACGCTCCTGCGTTTGGTGGCATGCTCCCCTGCCCACCTCCACCCCCAAAAATGCCCTTGTGTTTGCCTAGTCTCTTGTGAGACAATTTCTTGAATAAGCTCAAGAGAGAAAGTATGTTACTGTTTATGGTCACACTGCCTTGACACGACTCTGACATCTGCCCTTTCTCTCGCACTCACGCATGAAGGCCGCGTAGCTCTTATCTCTAAGGCAGGCACTGGACCTCAGCTACCCCAAGTCCAAGCAACACCCAATAGGAACCCAGGGCTTTGAGCAAATTTCCCCCATTTTCCATCCTGCTAAAGAAAACAGTGATAGTGCTATCACTGTTCTTATCTGTCCTATGGCTACACAGTAATAGGGACTAAATCCATCTAGGACTCAATGCCTACTATTAGTGCTCCACCACTGGATGGCACCACTGGCAAGAGACGGCTGGGAAGCAGAGCACCCTGCTTAGCTGGTACAAGGCTCTGAGCTCATCCTCAACGCCACTATAAAGAATAATCCTTGGAAATGCTCCTTAGTGGAAATGTTTTCACTAAATCTAGGTTTGCTGACAGGAGTGCCAGTTCCCACGAGGTCTCTGTGGACGAGACAGACCTACGCAAAATGAACACAGCATTGGCTCACAAGTCACTAGTGCCAGGGCAGGTTCTGGTGCCGGAGAAAGCTTTCTGTCCTGTCATCCCCCCAAGGCTGATGAGCTGCCCCAGGTTGGTCCCACCTGCCTTACTCACTTCATCTTGGAAGACTCGGTGTGGGAAGACAAAGATGAAGCACAGTGTGACGGGACATCCTTCTGCAATCTGATTTTCTTGTTGTCACAGTCTTTTTCTGGGTCGCCCTGTTATTGTAAGGGAGTAAGTATAGCCATGTGTTAGAAGCCACATACAAAGGGAAAAGTACAAAAATGGCCAAAGCGTCCTAAAGTGACTATGAGGACATCTGTGCTGATGGTGCCCTCACCCACACTTAAGAGAGGCAGTGGAGAAAGCAATCTAACAAAGTAATGGGCTTGGGTGTGATGCGATCAGCGTGCACATAATATACTTTGATCAGTACCTTCTCCTGGCCACCCTTGATGCTTGTGGGTTCCTCTTCTACTCTATGTCCATAAGTATCCATATAGATGATACAGATATACCCCATCATGTGAGTATATATTTATCTCCTGCTTTGTTATTCGTGTGTCTGTGTGTGTGTCCTCTCCTGCTTTATCTTATACACAATATACAGAGACAGAGAGAGAGAGAGAGAGACAGAGAGAGAGAGAGAGAGAGAGAGAGAGAGAGAGAGAGAGAGGTCTCTGTAGTTCCGGCTGTCTTGGAACTCACTGTGTAGACCAGGCTGGCCTCTAACTTAGAGAAACCCACCTGCCTCTGCCTCCCAAATGCTGAGATTAAAGGTGTGTGTCACAATACCCAGCATGTCTTATAGTTTTAATTCTATATTCTTCATAAAACAAAACACGTGGGATTTGTCCGAGTCTGGCTAATTTCAATGATTTCTAGTCCCATCCATTTCCTGAAATGATTGCATTCTTCTTTATGGCTAAATGAGAAACTCCAAGTTGTTCTAACTTTGATCAGTTTCTACTGAGACATATTTGACATGAATAAAGGTCATTCTTCATACTCAGGCCAGGAAAGGGGTCAAGAATAACAGGTGGCAAGTGGACATAGATTTCAACACATCATGTTTCCAAATAGTTAAAACCATTATCACATGCAAGCACTCGGCACCTAAGTGACAAAACAGAAATCAATAAGCCATGTGTCTCCATATAGAATAATGTGAGGCTGATCTCATGCCGTCTTCTTGCTTATTTGAAAAGAACCGTCTACTTACAAAACTAATTTATTTTATGCTTAATCTTCTGAGTACAATACTTAAAATTTTCTCTACTAAAAAAAAAAAAAGAATACAATTGAAAGAGAAATGGGCTAGATGAACCCTGAATACCCTACAGAAACAACTGCATATCTGTATCATCAATATCTATCTATATCTGTATTGCCTATATATCTATATCTATTTATCATCTATATCTATATACATATCATCTCTATCTCTATCTAATCTCACATGTAAAAATGGGTCCCTGAGGTTCTAATTTTCTGCCTTCCATTGTGTCTTCAACCTCCTCCCCATCCCCAGAAGAAATAGATTTTTATTTTTCAAAAGAACTTGATGAAGGAACTGAAGATATAACTCAGTCTTGCTGAATCAGTGAGCTCTAGGTTAAGTGACAGAACATGTCTCCAAAAAAGAAAAAGAAAACACCAAAGTGGCACCTGATTGAGGAAGACAGCCAGCACTGACCTCTTTATCCAGACAACTGATTGAGTGATATAAATGTGACATCAATGGGAGTAAGGAAAGGAAGGGATCTAGTTATTTAAAGATTTAAGCAACTTACAAATGCTCATTTATACAACTAAAATGCAAAATACATTTAGTCATTAGGAAAAAAATTAAGTATTCACAGCAAAAGCCATTCCCATATGTCTGACATCACACACACCACCCTTACAAAGAACCACAGAGGATGGCATGGTGGCCTCCTCAGTTGGGTACCTCAGAACAGATAGTGGTTCCCTTGTGAGCAAGAATTCCTCCTCTCTGGAGCAAAGCTGATGCTGTGAGTTCCCTGAGCTGGGAATCTGGGACACACATCAGTCGAGGACAATCCATAACCAAGCCCTTTGGGCCATAAAGGAAGAAAATGCACAAAGTAACAGGCAGGGGGACACCAGTTCTCACTCATCACAGTAACTGGCAGGAGGACCCAGTTCTCACTCATCACAGGTACTGTTGGGGGACCCCCAGTTCTCACCACTGTACCATCCTCATCCCCAATCTCTCCAATAAATAAGTGGTGCGGGAGACTTATCTGTATTCTGTCAATCATGTTTTAATTAAATGCTGATTGGCCAGGTAGGAAGTATAGGCAGGTCAACCAGACAGGAAGTGGAGGCAGGGCGAGGAGAACATCTGGGAAGCAGGAAGCTCCCTTGGCATTCCTGCTCAGCCCACCGAAGGAGCAACATGTGTCCCTGTCCTAGCTGAGAAAAAGTACAGGCCATATGGCAAACATAGATAAGAACAATGGGTTAATATAAGTTATAAGAGCTAGTAAGAAGACTGAGCTAATGGGCCAATTATTTTATAACCTAATGTAGACTCTCTGTGTGATTTTCTTTGGGGCTTGCCAGCTGTGGGGTACTGGGCAGGACAGAAACCCCAATGAGCAGGCCCTCATGTTACAAATAAGAACAGATTAATGATGTGGGAGTCCTTCTGTCTACATGTTGCTTTTATTGGTTAATGAACAAAGAAGCTGCTTTGGCCTGTGATAGGGCAGAGGAGAGCTAGGTGGGGGGAGGGGGGAAGGAGGACTAAACTGAATGCTGGGAGGAAGAAGGCAGAGTCAGTGAGAAGTCATATAGTCACTGTAGGAGACAGATGCCTCAGGCCAGAGCCTGCTGAAACTTTGACAGTAGGTCGTGACCTCAGGGTGATGCACAGATTAATGGAGATGGATTAGTTTAAGGTATAAAAGTTAGTTAGAAATACACTTAAGCTATTGGCCAAACAGTATTGCAAACAATATAGTTTCTAAATGATTATTTCAGGTCTCGGCAGCTGGGGACGAACGAGTGGCCTAGGCCAACAGATTAATATGCATAAGGCCATGGAATTCCCAGACACTAAACAGCCTGGTCCTGCTTAAGAAAGAATAACAGAGAAGAAAAATTTCTCCCTCCTCCTGGCCTCTTGCAGACACTTGTGCCCCACTGTGTGTTTCCATCCAGTCCTACAGCAGAATACCTCTCTGGTCCTCTGTTGATGGTCTGTTTTGAATGGACCTGAGATTCTCGTTCTTAGTAGTGTGGTGTGCACAGAAGTCAGAGCGTTCAGATAGAAAGCACAGGTACAACAGAAGATTGTAAGCCAAGGGAAGATACTTGCCCTTTGCCCAGAGGAAGCAGTCATAATTACAAGCTGGGAGTTCCTAGACTTGAACCTGGCTAGCTCAGAAAAGACGTAGGATTTGGTACAAAATGAATGGAACAGTTTCAATACTGAGTAAATATTTGATAGACTAGATAAAATTATGGAAGTTGTCACCAGCTTCCTCTTCCTGGTTTACATTTTAATGTGGCTAATAAAAAAATTGTCACAAATGTGGTTCACTCCACATCATATGGGGCAGCACCAACCCACCCGGTTTGCTGAAGGTGATCTGCTTGCTGGGTTCTACACTGATCTTTTCCTCACTTTCAGTTCTTTAAAAAATTTGGCATTTCATAGATTCTGCATTCGAATATGTCCTCCTCTTTTCTGCATCTCCCCCTCAAAGGGGACCTTGCTGTTCCCCCTTCTTCCCCTGGCACCTCTCCACTATCATGTGGTATGTTCTCTTACTCCCCACCCGCCCCAAGAGCTCTTCTTCTGTCTCCTTCCTAGTTTTACTGGCTTTAACTTCTCATCAACACAAAGAAGGAATGATGTGCACAAAATAGAGAGGATAAAAAGACAAATCAGTTGTTGAATCGGGCAGTGGTGATGCACGCCTTTAATCCCAGCACTCAGGAAGCAGAGGCAGGTAGCTCTCCGAGTTCCAGGCCAGCCTGGTCTACAGAGCGAGTTCCAGGCCAGCCTGGTCTACACAGAGAACCTTGTCTCAAGAAACAAAGACAAATCAGAGCTCACAAATTGGTTGTGGCTGCAGAGTTGGCTCAGTGTGTAAGAGCTTACTGTACATGCATGAGGACATCAGTTCAAATCTCTAGAGCCCACATAAAAAGCTGGCATGATTTTTGCACATGCCCCATGGAACCCCAGTGTTCTAGGAAGGGGAAGGAGCGGGGAGGAGGCAGGAGGACTGCTGGGGCTGATTCCAGTGAGAGACCTCGTCTCAGGACTATGATAGAAACTAATACAACAGGATATTCAACATCCTCTTCTGGCCTCTGTACAGATATACACATCTATATATAAATGTGTGTACATCACACACACACACCATTCCCACCTACATACACACACATACGAAGCACATACATACACAGAATTGTAACCATTGTTATGGAAGACTGCAAAATGCATCGTGATAGACCTAATAACAAAATCTGGTGTATGAGGTAAGAAAGGCCTAAAACCAGGACTAGAATGCTCTAAGTTCCTTACCACTGCGAGCATAAGCCAGCAGCAGACTCTCACAGTGAGACTTAGAAGTGAGGGGCGCTGGTGTGCACAAGAAGACTTCAGTGTCATTGTGACAGGGCTGGCCCTCTGCCCAGAACGAGGGTAGCACCCAACACATCTTTTGATTGAGAGGCAGACAATTATGAATGAGAAACTAGAACAAAATTTCTGCCAAAGGTGCAGCAAACCCTTAAGGAACCTACCTACTTGTTCCTAAACAGCCTGCCGCCTTGCTGTGGGAACTCCTTCAGCCAATTGCCTTTAAGATACCGGCCCACTTTGGGAGTGGTTTCATGTACTATAAATGCAAACAAAAGCATGCAAGGCCCTTTTGGCTGCTGGATTAAGTTCCAGTTCCCAGCACATGCACTGCAGATTACTGCAGATTGCTACTCTTTCTGTGAGTTTATCCCCAAATAAATAAAAGTTTGTTATACTCCATTCCAGGCTATTGTGGAACTCTCTTGTATGTCAAAACCACCTGAAGGCCCAGACACCATAACAAGCTGCACAGATACCCCCAGTGAGCTGCACAGACACCCCAACAAGCTGCACGGCACCCCGACGAGCTGCACAGACACCCCGACGAGCTGCACAGATACCCTAACAAGCACACAACAAAGTGAGAAGTAGTCATCTAGAGAAAACTAAGACTTTGCTCATTGATCCAGATGAGATTAACTTATACATGAGATGCTAAAACACACATCTAAATGAAAGGCATCTCCAGGCAATTTATGTCACTAAAAGAAAGATGATCAAACACACACTGTCGAAACAACAAAGTCCAGAAGGGAAATGAGAGTCAATTTCTGTTTGCTATCTTTATGTTACATGGGATTTGCTTGGTATCACAATAAACCACACACATATACCTCCTGAAAATAAATTTCAGAACAGGGTGCTCTTCACCAACTGTCTGTAGCTGGTGCCTGTGCACACAGGAAGTAAAACAGCTTCGAGGCAGGCATCTGCAACCTCCCCTGAATCATTAGCTTTCTATGGTACTTCAGACCGCAGAAGAACGGTACCCAAAGTCTAATAGGAAGGCCACCACTGAACTAAAGAAGCAGAAGGAAAAAAAAAAAAAAAAAGAAGCAGAAGGCTCCAGGGCATGCTCCTTGTGCACTTGGATACCTCCTGTCTGGAAAGGCCCAGCTTCCTCCTCCAGAGTGTCAGTGGTGTCTGTCAACTGAGATGTAAAAACTAAGAACGGCAGCCAAGAGATTCAGCAGCCATCCTGGGAACAGGAACGAGAGGTCAGAAAGAGGGTCACCAGAGTGACGACTCACAGTAGTAGCAAGACCTAGCATGGGGTATTTGACTTTTTCTGGGTGACACTATATTCTTTAAGAAGAAAAAAGGACATCTCTCTGCCAGTTCACACCACTTTAAAGAATGTGGTCAAAGGTCTAGAATTCTCTTCTAGGAGGACAAGCTTTCAGTGGTGCCTGTGCCCTCCATAGAGGCCAACAGCTACCTGCCAAACCCAATGCCCTGCTGGCTTCTCTCAGCCTGTGGGTGATATGCCAAGGGCTGCTCCACCTACAGAGTGGGACCAAAGGGCAAGAAGACCATCAAAGGAAGAGTAGGGCTGCAAGGAGGGCCTGCCTCCAGGCTGGGCACTTGCCTTGCACCAGCTTGCCATGACGGTGTAGTCATTTAGGGCCACAGGTTCTGATGTATGGAAAGATACTGAGAGCTTGGCAATTACAGTGGACCAAGGGGGTCTGAGGAGGGACCTAAGACCTGGAGAAGGAGTGTGCATGGGCACTGGGGTGGCAGCACCGGGTAATGGAGGCGTGAAGCCAGAAGAGCATTGCTCTAGTGAGTGCAAACATCGGAGTCAGAATATTGAACTGGAATTCCGTGCCTCTTTCAAGAATCTTACCAGGTGTGCACAGAAGAATGAGCGAGGGAGAGGACAGACCAGGAAACTGGGAGGAGTGAGCACACATCTACCAAGCAGCCATGAGATTCTGAGCCTATCTATCTGGATCTCGAGAAGCACTACAGGAGAGGAAAATGGACTGCTGTGGGATAGTCCTTCTGTATGCTGTGAATGAGTATTGCTCTCGCTGGTTAATTGTAAAGCTGATTTGGCCTACAGCAAGGCAGAATAAGGCTAGGTAGAAAAACCAAACTGAGGAAGAAGGGAGGATTCAAGAGAGAGATGCGAGCCAGCCACCAGAAAAGCAAGATGCTAGAGGACAGGTAAAGCCAAGAGCCATGTGGCAAAATAGAGATGAATAAAAATGGGTTATGCTGTAAGAGCTAGGTAGTAATAAACCCAAACTATAGGCTGTACATTTTGCAATTAATATTAAGCTTCTGTGTGATTATTTGGGACCTGGCAGTCAAGACAAAAGAAAAGCTATGCTTTCATGTACACTGGACCGGGTTTTACTTCTCCCTGGCTAGGCAGACACACGGGTAATTATGTGATGACTTCAGGCAGCTTTTACTGCCACATGGCTGCCACCCTCTCCAGCCAACAACAAACATGGCAGCAAAAGAAACCTAGAAGATGGTAATAAATTCTAAGACATCAGATTTCACCCTTAATTTGTAAGGACAAAATCTGGGGTTACTAACCTGGGGAGGCTGAGGGCAAGAAAGGACAGGTGGACTTTGGGTGGAAGCCAAAGGCAGAAGTAACCATCCCAAGCACAAAAAACACACCTTTTCCTGTCATACACCATGACTTCCCTTCCTCTGTGGACATAAATAAAGGAGTACATACATACACTGATCCCCTCACCAAAGGTGATGGTGTCTTGCTTAATAAAACAATTATGCAAGAGGAAGGCTACAGTGAACAAATAACTTTCATTGTTGTTGAAATGACCAGTAAGAAAGTCTGCCTGCTTATCCAAGCATACAACTGCAATCCCAATACATGGGAGGCTGAAGCAGAAGGATCTTGGCTTCCGGGCCAGCCTAGGCTACATGGTGAGAATAACACAATGACAATATCAAAAGAGCTCCCACGGGGGCTGGAGAGATGGCTCAGAGGTTAAGAGCATTGCCTGCTCTTCCAAGGGTCCTGAGTTCAATTCCCAGCAACCACATGGTGGCTCACAACCATCTGTAATGAGGTTTGGTGCCCTCTTCTGGCCTACAGGCATACGTGTATATTATGTATACAGATATTGTACACATAATAAATAAATATAAAAAGAGCTCCCACGTATTTGCAGGGCAATCTGTATGTGAATGAATGGGATAAACCATCATCTGCAGAAGAGGCAAGCACATAGTAGGACTCCATGTGGAGCTCGGTGTCTGCTAGGGTGTTTTTAGAATGCTTCTAACTTCAGTTTTCTTTCAAATCAGAGGGACATACTCCTAGCTTAAGAAAAGAAAGTGGATATTAGTATTGGAATGTCTAAAATGCAGCCAATAGCTTGGTGAGGACTCTCAGTTCAAGTGCTTCTCTGCCGTGCCTCGTGAGCTGTTCCTAACCCAGTTTCCTCAGGTGCCACGTCTGATGGCTGCATCACCACTGCTAGCGTCACTGGCCGTTTCCTGTCGCCTGGCTAGGGATTTAATTAATCCAGGGCCTTAATAATGCTAGGGAAGTCGTCAAAGCCTGAGCCCCAGTCCTGCCCTGCCATGTGTTCTCGGATAGTCTCATGAGTACTTGCAGCTAAAACCACGTGTGAATCCTCTGAGGATTTTTGCTAAATTTCATAACAGGAGAGGGAGAAGTTCTGTTAAACAAACTGCATGAGTGTGAAGGATCTAGAACGCTCTCTGGTGTCCCTGACTGCATCTCTAGAACCCTTTCCAACGGTCACACTGAAAATGAGGTCCTCACAATCTAAATTTGGGAAGAAGCAGTCCCAAGTTTAAAAGAAGTCAGTACGACCTCTGCCCCAGAGTCAGGGTCCCAGGTTTGCATACCAAGTGACCCACTGGAGCCAGGGAGGCCTGACCGGCAGTCACGGTGCTGACACAGGGAATGAATGACATACGCAATTCCTCCCCCATGGTGTCCAGGAAGTAACACACCGAAGGACAAACGACTCTAGGGGGTAAACACACAGCAGCTGGCTTCTTATTCACACCAACCTGAAAGCTTCTCAGGCAAGCTTTTAATTAATGACACACTTATTCCTGGCTGCCTTATCCATGCGAGCCACACTCATGGCACACCTCAACAGTTTCTCTACCCAGGCACCAGTTTTCCTGAGCAGGGACCACATAAAGCTGCGCTCCACTGCTTCCAATCCTGGGAGCATCACAACTGCTGTCACCTAGGGGGTGACTATAATGTAGTCAGGCTTGGGAGGTCGTTATTACAGCCAGGGTTTAAACCAGTGGGTCCCATATGGACCTTTCTCAGACAGTCAGACTTTCAAGCCATGTATCTCAGTGCTTACGAGCTTTGTGTATGACGTGAGGACATGACATCTCCAAAGGAGCTGACGGGAAGGTGTCTACTGCAGATAGGGAGAGTATAGCTAGAGGCACCTGGAAGAGTCCAGAGCAGGGAAAGAAAGCAGGAGACTGAACATGGCCAGTGGCCTGAACCAGACCATGGGGGGCAGAGAGTGAAGGGAAGCCACAGAGAGGAAAAAGGAGAGGGGGCCAAGGGCCTAAGAGTGCATGGCCCAAATGACAGGGTTCTATAGGAATCAGAAGCTGGGGTCGGGAGGTCCATGAGCTGGAGACAGGGTAGTAGACAGGATAGAGCTGCGAGGAGCCAGAATGCCATGACGCTGGGAGTGCCTGGTGGCCAGCATACTAACAGGAACAACAGTGAGCGTTTGTTCCGAGTTTCTTTTGGATCAGACACTTTGAAGAACTCAATTAAGTGAACCTAATTGAGCTCAGTTAATTTAAGATGAAGAAATCATAACTTCTCCATGTGCTGAACAAAATGCTTCCCTGGGCCTGACCTAAAAAAGCTTCCCTTGAGCCACTCCTGGAGGCTTGCCTTCCAAAGGGCAGGCACTGTTCTTAGAGAAGAGGAGAGGAGTTAGCCTAGACCCCACTGAAGGCTGGGTCTCTAACAAGGCAGCACAGGTGAGAAGACTCCCCTCTGCTCCAGGGGAAAGCAGAAGAAAGGCAGACAATTACTGCCAGAGATCAGGCAAGCCAAGAGGGGGAGGTGATGGGAGGCTTGCTGGCAGGAGTGGGTCACTAGTGCATCCTTGACACCCGCCTTGAGATGCAGGGTCACTTTTTCCCAAACAGGCCCACCACAAGTTCCTTGAGAACATTTTGTCCCAGACAGACAGACAGACAGACAGACATGCACACACGCAAACAGAAACAGACACAGACACACCCTACATTACATCTCATTCTGAAAGCTTTAAAATCTTTCTGGCTAGGTGGTGCAGGTCTTTAATAGGTAGGCAGAAGAGGCCGGTGACTTCTGTAAGTCTGAGGTCAGCTCTACATGGTATGTTCCCGGACAGGCAGGAGCTACACAGACTATCTCTCACCAGCCCCCCCAAAAGACTTTCTGGCATGCAAATCCACCCTCTTCTGGCTCAAACAGCATCTCCAGCAAGCACCTGAGTCACCCCAAAGATGTGGTGGTCACACGCACTCTCACGTCACCCTTTTCAGTTTGCTAGAGCCCTGCTGTGTCTCCGGGTGACAGCAAGCTCCGTGGCCCTTCCTGTGGTCATGTTCCATAGGTGAACAAGACATGTTTCATGTGCTCGAGAGGGCTAAATCCTACCCCTCATCAGCGAGACAGTTGGCCCCTTTTGTGCTTTTTGTGCCAGATCTAGATAGATAGTCAGAGAGGCCCCGGGGAAACACTCCCCAGTCTTCCCTCATCACAAAACAGCAGAAGAGAGCCGCAGCTCAACAATTAGAATAAAGCAGGCGCTGTCCAAACTGGCAGCATGCTAATAGAATGTCTCAAATAAGGCGAGTTTCCCATAAAAACTAAACACAGATGTTCAGTGGTCTGCAGCTCACCCTACCAGCTCACTCTACTCAAGACCTCCTACCCGTATGTGTCAATAAATAGTTCCAGTAACAAAGCATGCATCATGAGTTAGAGCAATTCTTCCAAAAATTCAGAATACTAATTCTCATTCCAGTGCATGGAAGACCTTAATTTCCCAGGACAAAACATCATATGTCAGAGAATAAACGTGCCCCTGGAGTACTGCAGGGTGTGGAGAAAGCAAGCTCAGGGTCCCTGACACAAACGACCGCCTGCAGAATGGGAAGTGGGTGCAGGCCAGCAGAACCCTGGCCCCTGCGCACACCGCCAGGCACGTCCCCGCACTCACCTTTCTCTTCTTGGTTACTCTGCTGGAGCCTTCGCTGCTTCTCTTCTCAGAGTCCTGCTTCTTTGCTGCTGGCAGCTGCTTGTCTTCCGTTTTCCTGGGGTGACCGCCCTTCCCCAGGGGCTGGGGAATCCGAGTAAGAAGGTCTAGGGTTATCTTCACCACCAAGCTCGTTGGTGGTTGAGTGTCCCTGAGCGGTGAGAGCAATTTGGTGTCTCTCAAGGGTACCAGGAGTCTGTCTTTTTGGCCATCCTCCTGCACAATCATAGCCTGTCGGCAGCCGCTAGTCCTAATGCCGCTGACACCACCGCTGCCCCTGCCACTGTGGGGTGGACCCTGGCTCTGAGTCAACGAGACAAGAGCAAAGTGCTCTGGGTTCCTGTCCCCAGCATTGTCCTTTGGAGGCTGAGGGCCTGAGGGGGCCTTGGAGGGGGTCAGGGAACCCTTGTGCTTCCTCCTCTCATTAGGGGTGGGCACAGCTGCCTGTGGCTTGGCTACAGTTGCCTGTGGCTTAGGCTCCCTACTGCCCACAGCGCGTGGCCTGCCTTTCGTCTTCACCTTGGGTTTGTCTTTGGAAGTCTGTTCTTTTGAGCCATAGGGAAAGGGCCCTGGTTCACTTTCTGCAGGCCCGCTGCCCTGGGGCTCTGTCTGGCCAGAGCCCTTGGCAGGTTTTCTGGGTTGTTTGGTTCCGATAGTTTGCCGAGGTGGGGGCTCCTGCTGGGCAGGGGATTTCTGGCAGCTCCTCCTCCCAGGCTGGGGCCCCTCAGTGGGACCTCGGAGGGTTTTGCTGGAACCCTTAGAGGGAGGGTCTTTGGGCTCAGGGTGCGGCTGGTCAGTGCTGCGGTCTCCATCCTTACTTTCCTGGCGCCAACGTGGAGACTCAGTGCTCGCCCGACCCTCGAGGGACACTGGGGGCTGGCTGACTTTAGTCAACCAGTTGTCCAGCTGCCATTTGTTTGTTGTCGGAGGCTCGGGCTAGAAACCAAGATAGAGAAAAGTATTAATAAACTATTCTTCTGTGTTAGCAGTCCCATCATACAGGGCTATCCCCAGGAGAATTGCTCATTCTGAGCCAGGAATTTACCTTCTACTCATCCCCTTCAAATTATAAATCACATATAAATCTTTAATGGTTTAGAATAAGCTTAAACAATTTTGTAATTTGAGAACTTTCTTCAGTAGGTATTAATTAATAAGCAATTGGCAACTTCCAAGATGTCTTTGTAGTATGTCTTTCGTCCTGATGTCACAATTTGAACAGAATAAATGAACACATGTTGACTTGTAATGCAGAAGACAAGGAATAAAACCCCCTTTTTCAATTGATAAGGATCCTTGCCTAACACTTGATTTCTCTTAGTTACTAAAGACAGTAATTTATATGTGATGGGATTATCACTAATATAACATATCTGATTTCCAAACTACAGGGAGCTACAGTGAAGGCACATTAGCAGGGACATAGCATCTTTCACTACAGGCAACCAGGTCTGAAGTTGCACTTGCTGCCAAGCACAAAGACAAGATCCACAGCAGCCAGCCAGCCAGGAGCACCCATTATTACCCAACCAATTGATAGGGCAGATCGACAGAAGTTCCAAAACATCCTGTGATTCAAACTATTGCTGCAAAATTAACTGTGGATGCATGCCATGCCAGGAGATATTTGGTCATTTTTTGCATGTATATATATTAATATGTATATATACACGCATATATATGTGTATATATATGCATGTATATATATGGTTGCTTACTTTCATATATTTTAATATTTTATTTTGTAATTTTTATTATTCATTTAAAATGTTTTATTCTGATACATTTATAGCATGCATATTAATTATATTAATGGGGGGTGAGTAATACTGAATACAGATGGCCAGAAGAGGGTGTAAGATTCCCTCACAGTGGGAGCTGCAAACAGCCTGATATTAACTGCTGAGAACCCAAGTCAGGTCTTCGACAAAAGCATCTCTATCACTATTTGAGCATCCTTACCTGAATTACAGAATATATGGGAAATGCCAGTGTTGACAGAGTGATGATTATATTTTTAGAAGGCGCCATACATCACTCGCTTGCTCTCTTTCCCCTTCCCCAAGACCCACTCTTATTGAAGAGCTCCATGAACAGTTAAACCATACACAGGCCACTAGTGCGCTAACTGAAAGGTCTGACACATGAGATTTAACTGATTAGATCATGGATAACAGCGATCCAGCCGGTTGAACCAAATATAATTTTCTTAATTTTGTTTAACTTGCTGGGGAACAAATCGAAAGCCTTGTGCCTGGTGGGCCAGTGCTCTATCACTGACCTTTACCCTCAGCCTCAGGATGGAAGTTTTTCAAAGGGAAGATGGCTAACAATTTTCCAAAGTAAAATATACCAGATGATCCAACTCTCCAAAAACATCAGGCCTAATACAAAACATATGGTATGGATGCCATTTCGGTTAGACAGGGCCAGAACCAAGATGATGTAGCTTCTTGTGCTCACAATGGGATAACACCACAAACAAGAGAAGCCAGGAGAGAAGGCAGGAGGGTTCCCGTAGGCAGAAAGGAGCTGGGCTCTTTTCTGTTTATGCTATATTGCTCCTATGGCAACAGATCTCTTGTCCCACACCCAACTTACACCAGCTCACCCAGGTGTTCATTTAAATTTCAGCAAAAGGGGAAAATGACTTCTACAATGTACAGGGCATGCTATCACATGGAAATACAGTGTGTATTCTAACGCAACAAGGTGGTTAAGAGTGTGGAGGGGAGACAGCAGCAGAGTGACTCCTTGCCACATGACTTCCTACTTAGACTCAAGGCTTTTGGTAGCACAGTGGCTCAGTGAGCTGATAGAGCTGTGTGGCAGAGCACCCTGGAACCAAACCCTTCCCACCACTCTGTGGGAAAGGCTGGGATAGGTCAACACCTCCAGTTACAGCTGCAGCCCTATCAATTACTGATGGGCTGCTCAAAATGTATGGACACAAAGGAAGAGTCGTTCCCGCAACCCCACCCCTAAGACAGAATCCCTGAAAGAATGTCCTGGTTACAGAAATGGCATACATTGACTTCCACTGTGGTCTTGAAGGTCTAGAAGGGAGTCCTATGGCCCACTTTTACCCAGTAACCCAGAGTGGTATGCCCAACTAGGAGAAAATGCAGAAGCTCTTCCTCCTACACTAATGGATTTGCAAACGTGGCTGCTTAAGGGGCTAGGAATTATTTAGATTGAGATGTTTGAATTAAAGATTTGGCTAAAGCAAATATGGCTACTTAAGGCTAGGAGTATTTGGGTTGAGATGTTTGAGTAAGAGGTTTGACTAAAGCAGACTATAACTTTCAAACAGAAGTATGAGATAGGATCAAAGTTTGGCTTTTCATTTTTCTCTTCCCTATGTATCCTCTTCAAAGGTGGTCAACCTAAATGATAAGAATGCTTCACTGATAAAAGGGACCAAGCTACATGACTAACACAGACAAGAATTATGGGTTAATGCAAGATATAAGAGTTAATAAGAAGCCTGAGCTACTAGGCCAACCAGTTTATAATTAATGTAGACCTCTGTGTGTTTCTTTGGGACTGAATGACTGCCGGACCGGGTGGGACAGAAACCTCTGTCAACAAATGGTGCCAAGATGGACAACTAAAACCACTTAAAACCTGAGAAAGCTTGGGAAGTAATTCTAAGACACATATACACAGGAAACCAAAAAAAGAAAACAACAAAACCAACGTTTAGCAAGTTTAAGAGAGGTCTTCCTTTTTTTTTTTTTTTTGGTTTTTCGAGACAGGGTTTCTCTGTGGCTTTGGAGCCTGCACTGGAACTAGCTCTTGTAGACCAGGCTGGTCTCAAACTCACAAAGATCCGCCTGCCTCTGCCTCCCGAGTGCTGGGATTAAAGGCGTGCGCCACCACCGCCTGGCAAGAAAGGTCTTCCTGACTCAGTGTTGGCAGCAAACCCACACGGCTCTTTAAGAAGGCTTCCTGAAGTATAAAAAGACAAGATCTCCTGAGTAAATTGGGAGCATAGGGACATTGGGGGAGGGTTGAAGGGGGAGGGGAGAGGCAGGGAGGGGAGCAGAAAAAAGATGTAGAGCCCAATAAATATCAATAAAGAAAAAAAAAAAAAGAAGGCTTGCTGGTTCGTGTTAGTTGCAGAGACAGCTCTGGCTCTTTCAGGAAACCAGACATTTAAATAGGATTTCCAAGCAGTGTGTTACAAACTGCTTAATGGTGCAACATAGACCCGCTGTATACTTGAAACTGGGGCAGTGAACATGCCTGCACCATGTGGGACTGGGTAGAGCCAAAAGCAGCCTTAGTCCTAGCCACACCCACTTAGCATTAAAAAAAAAAAAGAAAGAAAAAACTGGCCAGAAAATAATTACAGATATACAATAAAGACTGATTCCGATAAAAAGACCATTAAATGGGTGAAAGTGCTGGGTAAATGTATGTAGGCATGGGAGAGAGAAGAAAAAGAGTATAGACAGTTATAAAAAGAAAGATTTAAAAAAATAAAACAAAGTCTTTAAAGAGACACAGTATAGAGAGTCACAGACTAAAGGAGTGAAGATAATAAATATTAAAAAGTAATAGAGTAAAAACAAATAAGCCATGTAAAGATGGAAGATACATGGAAAGTCTGGATTATGTCTAGTATTGTGTTTTCTTTGAATTTTTGACTGTGAAGGAGCTAAGTACAGAGAGACATTTCATTGTATGGGTTGCTAAGTTAAACTAACATACATATTTGAAATGCATCTTCAGCTACAAAATTTGGGTTTAAGGATATGTTGCTTTGGAAAGAGGTTTTGTTTTTGTTTCCACAGAGGATGAGAACCTGTGGATTGCTTCCAGACTAATGTGGTCTAAAGGTAAAAGAATGCATGGTGTGCGGTCTGAGCGTGTCTAAACACCCTCTTGGTTCTCCTCTGGAAGTAATGGATGTGTGTGTGTGTGTGTGTGTGTGTGTGTGTGTTTAAGAATGAATTATGGTTCAAAACATAAAAGTTTTGAGGTATACATAACATATATGTATTTAAATTGCACTAACCTGATAACCTGTGTTTGAGGCCTGGGACCCAGGCAAAGGTGTCAGAGACATGAGCTTCAGAGAGTACCTCTGTTCACCCCCAAGGGGCCTCACACAAGTGTGCCCACACAAACATTAAAGGCATGGTGGTGTATGCCTTTAATCCTAGCACTTAAGAGGCAGAGGCAGGCAGATCCCTTCCAACCTAATCTATGGAATGAGTTCCTGGCCACCTAGAGCTACTTAGTGAGACCTTGTCTCAAAGTTCATTAGTAATTAAAAATAGAAGTGGGTGAGAGAGTGTATACAGTTGATTATATAATCCATGTTACCCTCAACTAAAAGGGAAAACTTAGGAGAAATTCACATCAAAGGGGACAAAAAACAGTTAAATAGCTAAGGGAAAATGAAAGTAATTCAAGACAAGATATTCCCAAGAAAGAGCCTCAGCACAGAGCCCAGACTTCCCACACAGAGACGCAGCCTGCTCGCTGAAGCACCTAGCAAGTTCCAATCTACCTTGCTGGACTTTGGAGAGCTAGGGTATACTATGTAGCCCAGGCTGCCCCCAGCCTCAGGATCCTCAGGATGAAGTGTACAGGTGCATCCTACCACAGCAAACTTTACTCCAGTTATTTTGTGATCACTGAGCCAAGATTAAATCATTTTCTAGTTTTCTTCTTTTTACTCTTTCTGCCTCCCAAGAGCTGGGGTTAAAGGCGTGTGCCATCACCACCTGGCCGAACTTCACTGTTTTATTGAACATTTTCTATTAATAATGTAATAAGCACGCACATTTTTCTTACTGAAGATGAATCACAGGGCTAAGAATTCAGCTCAGTGGCAGAATGCATGCTAAGTATGCTCTATATTCATGCTGTGGTACCAAAAACAACACCTCACAGGAAGCTCTTATAGTGACCAGCCCAGAATTTATCAACGGAACATGTTTGTCACCCTCCCTCCTCCCAAAATCCAAGTGAATCACTCCATATAGTCGGTGCCATATACAGAACAGAGAGACCCACAAGCTGTTTTAAACTCTAAAAGGCACTTCAAGTGCATTTGACGCTGACCCACACCCATGCACTGTAAAAACTTCAAAAAAAAAACTAAAATAAAGACAGCCCTTGGCATTGTTCTGTGCCAGGCAGAGACCCGCCTACCAAAATAGGACTCACTTCCTCAATCTCAGCTGCCCTCATGCAGCCCCTGAGTTCACAGTCCGTTCTCCAGCCAAGTTCAGCTGCTGTTCTAACTGACCTACCATCTCGCGGAGATGAACACTTATCAAAAAGCCTCATGTCCTGGCATTCTAATCTTGAACACAGAAACAGTGTTCTCTCTAAGGGCTGGTCTCATCTCATAAAACGGAAATAAGGAAACCTTCCCTTTTCACAAGATCAGTTTTTATGCTGCTGCCTGGGTTCTGAGGCCATGCGGCAACCCTGTTAGCTATTACAGACAGGTTCTGGTGGGTAACCAACCAGCACATGGTGTGAATTCTCTAGGGAACGTAGTTCTCGTTACTTCCAGTCTTACTGTTCATCCATCTTTATAGTACTTCCAAAGTGGGTACAAACGCACTCAATTGTCCCTATGCTTCCTGGGACAGGAATGAGCAAGAACCAGATTCCTGGCAAATCACTCTGCCATCAATTTTACTGCATGGCATTTAGTGATTCAAACACAGAACTGATGACTTCCTTCTAGCTCGCATCTCTTTCCTTTTAAGTCACCAATTCCTGAATTCTCAAAGATCCTTCCACTGACACTAATGCAGTAACCAACTTAAAACAAGTTTTCTTCCTAAAAGAAAAGAGGACAGAGCACAACCACTCTTAGGAAGTGGCACTGAGCTGCTGCAGAGGAAGCTGTCATGCCTGTGTGTCCACTGCCAAGCACTTGCTGGGCAGCACATGGCTCCGGGCAGTGGGAACGGTTGCCCACGGTCAGGCTTCAGTGTCAGGGTCCACCCCAAAGCCAGCACACCATCATCTTGGAGTGCCTTTGAAGGGGCCGTGCTACCTCAGGAGCCGGGGTTTTGAGGGGCTCATTCTCCTCGGTGTCGCTGGAGCTGCTCTCAGTCTCTGAGTCCGAGGAGCTGTCGGACGCGCTGCTCTCTGACTCTGCACTACTGGAATGTGCTGACACCACTGGTTCGGGAAGCGGCTGTGGGGCGCTGCAAAGCAATCAGAGGTGCAATCAGAGGCTCCCCCTTGCCTCTGCCCATCCACCTGCTCCTAGAAAGTAAAAGCGCCAACGCTGGCTTATCATCCAGTGGTGGCAGGCCCACAGTCAGTGTTAGGATTGGTGGCCACCAGGTAACTTCGTAAGAGGAGCGGCATCAAGCCGGCCCATCATCTGGTGGATGATATAAACAATACCTATGTATACGTCAGGTGCCAGGGCTGGTAAACCAGGGCCTGGACAGCCGAAGACGTTTCTAAATAAAGTTTTATTAGAGCACACCATCAACTGCTGTCTTCAAGGCCATCTGTGCTGGCTTGTGTGCTGGGATAGCAGAGTTAAGCAATTACAACACAGAGTTACTGTACCACAGAGGCTAAAATATTTACTATGTGGCTCATGAAGACTGCTGACTCCTACTAAATACAGCTCAAAAGGTGTAAAAGAAAAGTTAGTGTGTAAACGGCCCGTATTCTCTACACAGGACCTAACTACACAGCAACCAGACACCGCTGAACACAGAGAGTCCCTTGGCAGGGTGAGCTCAGAAGTAGCCCAGTCACTTCCTGGTGGAGTTAGACAATGGGCCGTTCTTTATGCCTAGCTGAGCAAGAACAACTCCAAGTTTTACAAGTCGGCCATTAGCTGTAGGTCAATGAGAAAACAGAGATCAGGGCTAGGCATACAGTCTCAAGCCATATGCAGTCTTAGCTGCCCTAAATGGTATTAGCTCAAGCAGGCATCTTTAACGTTTCCAAACCTCTGGACGATATTCACAAAGCCAATTCTTATTAAATAATAAATAGTGTAATAAAAATCTACTGGCTGGGCTCATTTTAGAGCCCACTCGTCACAGGACTCTATCAGCGCTGAGTCGTCACAGGGCTCTATCAGCGCTGAGTCAGTGGGGGGGGGGTGCACCAGTGACAGCGGAAGGCACCCCTGGAAGGGAGCTCTTGCTCCAGCCCTTCCCTGCATCTGGGTTCACTGCTGCCTTTTCCTTGGCTTTTACAATAAACCAGTTTGTCATATTCTATGAGTCAACATGAGCTACTCGAAATGTTAACAAGATTGGATATAAATAAACAGGCTGGGTTACAAACCGTGAGCTGTATGGTGAATGCTTCCTTTACTATTACATCACTGCTGCTGACACTCAGGTCCTTTTTGGTGACCTTCTCTGTAGGTGGCTGGGCACCTTGCAAGTCTATGAGGGACAGGTCGTTTTCACCTTACATCATCATATTTAGTACCAGGAGGGAAATACGACAAAACTAGTTCAAAAAATAGTTTCCAATTCCCAAACACAGAACATTACTTTTCTAAATAGGGCCTACTCATTTGAAGGTGGAATTAATGAGGCTCCCCTCACAGTAAATGTCCTGGGAGTCACATTATAAAGCAGCCAAAATGAAGAAAAGAGAAGCCCCAGGAACAATTCTCTTTGTCACTCAATTTCCAGTTTTAAAACAATCTCTCATGGATGAGGCCAGCTGGGCTGGCAGCTCCAGGGACTCTATGTGTTTCCACACCCCAGCACCCAGACCATGCGGCCACACCAGACTCTCAGGCAGGGGCTGAGTCAAGAGGTTGTGCTTGGAAGGCAACACTTTACCAACTCTTGACGCCTTAGCTCAGAGAATTTCAACACCCATCAAGGCTGTGGGGGGTTGCAGGGCCTCTTCCACGTCCACGGGATTAATGACTGGGGTTTTTAAAATCCAATCAGACTGGCACTTTTCTCCCACTGTGATGCAGTACCATCCCTTTCACAAGGCTACAAAGGACCTGAGTCAGTCTTTACTCTCATTTGGTTTAGGTGTGTGTGGCAGGGGAGCAATAGTTCTGGGGTTGGTGGGGAGGGATGTGCGGCCAGTACCTTGGAGGTGCAGATGGGGACGGAGGTTTCTCTGCAGCCTGGACATTAAGAACAAAAACACTGATTAGGACAAGCAGCCGGGGTGCATTTGGTGGACTCAGAAGGGTTCTTGGTCTCTGAGTTTAACACTCACTTGTTCCGTATCACTGTCTTCACTGTCGCTGAGCTGCAGGTCGTCCTCAAGCATGCTGGGAAAAAAACAGACAGAGGAAAATTGAGAGAACCTAATAATTTGGGGGGCTTAAAGACACTGAAGGAGGACAGGGCAGGAATAAATTGGAGGCTTGCTTTGTTTGCTTGCTCAGCTCAATTTTCTAGAAACTCAAGCTTTACCATTTTAACACTGGAAGCAGATCGGCCAAACCCTACAGAACTTCTGGCAGCCATTTCTAATCCACCCTAAGACTGTGCCCTCAACTTCAGCGAGAGCATCCACACAAACAGAAAAGACAGAGAAGATGCATGAAGACACACATGCACAGGTGCGCGCACGTGGGCACACACACACAGATGCAAACAGTTATCACCCGTAGTCACTAAGAATGTTAATAATAATAAATGATTATCATCACGTGCTGATGCTGAACGAATGTAGAGTATTTATTTTTCATTCATTTGGTTTTTGAGACAGGATTTCTCTACAGCTTTGGAGTCTATTCTAGCTCTAGCTCTTGTAGACCGGGCTGGCCTCGAACTCAAGAGATCCACCTACCTCTGCCTCCCAAGTGTAGTGATTAAAGGCGTGCACCATTGGATGTAGAGTATTTAAACACTGTTAAGCACACAAAGTTCCAAGACAACTGAATAATTCTTTTCATTTTTGTCCAGAGGGAATTATTAATATTGAGCACTGTTTTTCACAGGCAAAAAAAAAAAATTCTATTTTTTCTACTTGGATACAAACCCATGATCAATGCTCTGTTAATTTAATTAGTAACATAAATGGCCCTGTTGCTGGTAAGATATTTTAATCTTACAGCTGATTCTGGCAGGGAAAATAAAGTTAGTTCATTCCCTGATGTTTCTATTGCTACACACTGCTAGGCACTCGGGCTTACGGAAAGCGTTTCTCAACAGTACACGTTCATTCTCTCAGTGTGAGCACCTGTCCTTCTGTGCTCACACTTTCTCCAGAGGACCCCAAATATCGAAGGCCACAATCACTCATTGTTCTCCACTACTCTCTCCAATTTTATAGGCGAAACTAATTTTTTTAAGTTGGGAGAAAAGGGGGGGGAGGATCTGACATTATTAATGTCACAGAAAACAAATTAAAAATCCTTCGGTAGCTCTCAAAACACCTCTCCAGTAATCTAAGCTAAGTTCCTACTGCAGCACCATGAAGGAGGAAGGCATGGCTCCTTTAGGAAGCCCTGGTAAAAAGCACTACATTTTCATTAGGGAGAAATGACAGAACTGGGCTCTTCATGAATAACCACATGCATGTGATATGCTAAGTCTATCAAGGAACTATTTCACCAGCGAATGCACTAAAGCTGCCTGTGTAGGATTTCTATAATGGGAACTGAAGCTGGGTGCACTGCTCGGCTCACGCACTCTAACCCACTCAGGAGGCAGAGGCAGACCATCTCTGAGTTCATTCAAGGCCAATTTGGTCTACAGTTTTAGAACAGGTAGTGGGGCTACACAAAGAATACCTGTTAAAAAAAAAAAGAGAGAGAGAAGGAGGAAAGAAAGAAAAGAAAAATTTTAGGTACTTATAAGTTGAAGATCTCACTCAATGTTTATCAAGTAGAAACTAATTCTTATTTTACCACGGCTAGAAAACACAGCCTTCAGTCATGGGACTTGGCAGCTGGCCATCAGAATGGTATGCCAAATAAAGTTACGTAACACTTTTGCCATTAAGCTGGCTTGGCTAGGGGACACAGCATAAGGTATTATATTTGCAGGAAAAACTCACAAGGTATGACACAGCGGGGAGGGGGAAGCCTGGCCAACTTGGCCATGTGTAGTCAGGATTAACCACAAACAACACACCTACAGGAAGAAACCATGTCCCTTAGCTACTGGGTTTCTTTTGTACGAAACTAGAAACTAATCTTTCTTAATTTTCTGTACCGCAAATGATCCTGTAACCCTACCGCACTCCCATCCACAGCAGAGAATTTAAAAGTTCATTTATTTTCCCCCTTGCTACGGAATTAACACCTAACTTCTGTGGATAGTCTCCTTAAGTCAGTAAAGGCGCATGCAGGGAGTTCAAGCTCATCTGGAAACACCAGGCACCATGGGAGTTCTCCTTCCAGGTTAGAGGGGATGACAACATATCTGCTGGTATAAAGGCTATTCAAGACTCAAAGGGTGGGCCAGGTCTCAGGGAAGGAAGACTGCATAAATACGGATCTGGGTGTGTCCTAAATAAAAACATAAAAAATCATTTTGATCACTTATGTAAGCTATTAGTACAATATATACACTGATTCCTATGGTCTAAATCTGTGAGTATAATTTATTTAATAAAGAATTGAAAAAGCTGCCGGGCGGTGGTGGCGCACGCCTTTAATCCCAGCACTCGGGAGGCAGAGGCAGGCGGATCTCTGTGAGTTCGAGACCAGCCTGGTCTACAAGAGCTAGTTCCAGGACAGGCTCCAAAGCCACAGAGAAACCCTGTCTCGAAAATCCAAAAAAAAAACAAAAAAAAAAAGCTGGCCAGACCTGGGGTGGTGGTGTACACCTTTAATCCCAGTGTTCAGAAGGCAGAAGCAGGATCTGAGTTCAAGGCCAACCTGGTCTACACAGAGAGATCCTGTCTCAAACAAACAAATAAAATGTCAGGGGTCAGTGAAATGGTTCAGAGGGTAGAGGTGGCTGCTTGCTAAGCAGGTTGGCTAGAGTTGGACCCTGACACACACCCCCGTCCCACGTGGTAGAAAGGGGGACCATGTCTGGCTTCCACACTATCACCACTCTGTGCACAGTGCATAAGTAGGCAGGCAGACAGAAAAATGTTTTGAAGAAGAGGAAGAAGAAGAGGAGGAGGAAGGAGGAGAAAGAAGAAGGAGGAGGAGGTGGCAAGGTGGTACATGCCGTTAGGTGGGAAGGTCGGGGCAGGAGGCAGAAATTGAAACTCAACTTCAGAGACGATCAAGTTCAAATTCCAGGCCAATCTGGACTACATGAGACTTCTCAAAAACAAAAAAACAAAAACCAAAAAAACCAAAGACCTAATGTAGCTCATATGAGAATCAGCAGACAAAAGTACACCGTCAGAGTCTGCTGATCCAGCCATGAGTAACCACAACCCTTCCGGAAAACAGTTTAGGACAGATGTGGGTGACTCAGCACATGTCAGGATGCTGCCAGGAGGCAGGCAGTGAGGAGTCGTTTCAAACTTTTAATAAGAAACATGTATAAACACCTAGTTTGCTTAAAAATCATAATAAAACCTTGCTTAATAGGGGAAATTCATGAGTGCCGTTATGATTTTCCAGAAGGAGAGTCTCTACAGTTGCAGAAAATGGAGCTTGGGCACAAGAGAGAAGTCAGCTGCTCTGTCTCCTGGTTGTTCCATCAACAACTGAGTTTGTGTGCTATCTGTGAGGGAACTGGTCCCTGAACACAGAGGGTGAGATGAAGCACACCTGGGTAAGAACTTTGTACCCTCTAAATGAGAACTGAAATCCCCCTGATCCAGTCTTGCTCCTGTCCATAAAACCTAGGTCAAGAGAGCAGCAGCCCCCAGGGATGGGCCCCTCTCCTCATCCATCGTGAACCTCTGAAATGAGCCCCCTCTTCTTGTCCATCATGAATCTTAGGATGGGCCTCCTCTCTTAGTCGGTCGTGAACCCCCCAGGGATGGGCTTCTTCTCCTTGACCATCGTGAATTCTTCCGAGGTAAAGTCGAAGACAATTCCACCTTCATGTTCCTGAACCTGAGTGCTGGCCCAAGGGCCAGTGCTGTAGCTTGGTGAGAGAACTCTTACTTAGCACTCATGAGGCCCTCCCTGGGCTCAATCCCTGGAAAAGACGGAAAAGAGGAAGATGGGGAGAGGAGAGGAAAAGGCGGGAATAAAGAGGTAGCTATCACAGAGTTATGCCCACAGACCGTGTGGTGGCTGTGAGGCGGAAATGGACACTTTACAGTCCGGACCTGGGATGAGAGAGGGTCCATTCCATGGCCTGAAATTCCCTTCGCTCTGGCCAATCTATTTGACATGATAATCAGAGGACCTGAGATCTATGAGAAATGAAAAAAGACCTCAATTTAGCATAAATCAGTAACTATTGGGGTGAGTGTGCTGGTCCACCAGAAAACAGAGTAACTTTAACCTTTATGCACTGATCGAATATCTAATGCCATTTCCAAACCCCAGGCAAAGCACTCAGCACCGAATGTCCTACACCTACGCTGTTCAAATGCTCCAGAAAAACATCTCTGGACCAGAACCTAGTATAGGCACACTAATAGGACAGGTGTTGTGAACTGGGATGTCAAAGGGTCAGACACCCCTGGAGCCTCTATGCAGATGCCTTCTGCATTCCAGTCCTCCAGCAGAATGCATGGCTCTGGGCAGGCTCTGGTAGGCACGCTTCCGTGAGTCAGCCCAATGTTACTGTGCGAAGACTCAGAGACAAGCTTTGCTTTCTTGTCCATCTCCTAGAACTGGGCTTCTCCAAGGCTTACTCTGCAAATATCCAACACCAAAGAACCCCAAACTATTTAAATAAACTCATTTCTGGCTTAGCTTTTAGTACCATTTTACTTGACAAAGTACTGTAACCAGTAAGTCCTGATGGTGGCAGTGGCTGTGTTAAAATGTAAGGACAGAAGTGACAGCCAATGAGCACACGAGGGTGTGCATTATTACTCTTCTCCCAAATGACCTGGGGACAGTGGAGGCGGAACTCCAAGACACAAGTTGATAAATTACTCTGACTTCTGTTACTTTGTTTTACAGACAGGTTCTCACTATGTAGCCCTGACTGGCACAGAACTCACTGGCATTTGCTGCCTGGCATTGGTTCTTTTACCTTTTGGAGACAGGGTCTCACAATATAGAACGAACTATCATCAACCCCCCTAATTCTCCTCACCTCAGCCTTCCAGGTACTAGGATTATAGAACCACCAACTCTGACTTCTGGGTCCTTTTTGAAATAAGCCAGAAATATGGACAACAATTGCTTTATGGGAGGGGTGGGAAGTTGCAGATTCTCAAGAAGAGGATAGCACATATCATAAACAATAACAAAAAACATAGGATCTTATGCCATTATAACAAATGCTGGAAGAAGGAAGAGAAATGGGGGGGGGAGAGGAAGAAGAGAAGAGAAATGGAGGGGTAGGAGGGAGGAGGGAAAAGGGAGGAGAAATGGAGGGGAGGACGGAGAAGGGAGGAGAAATGGAGGGGGAGGAGGCAGCAGGAGGAGGAACAAAGGCTAGGATCCTTACTGCCCTTCAATGTAAAGCTCTGGTTTCCTCCTGAAACACATAAAATGCTCCCTTCTATAAGCAAGTTAACAAAGTCATTGTGAACACCATAACCCTAGATTTACAACCACTTGACCCAAAGTGACCCTTTTCCAAGAAGCCAGGTGCAGAGTGCTCAGCAGTGATGGCAGCTACAAAAGTCTACCTGAAAATCTACAAATGAGAGCACAGGCGTGTGCTCCCGTGTTCCTGAAGCAGAGGGGTGACACCTCAACAACAATAACATAAACTCCCACCTGACATAGTTTCCACAATTTATCTTTGATGATAATTGCCCACCAATGACATGTTCAGTTAGAGCTGCCAGTGAGAATCCAGGTAAAACATCTCTAACAGTATGTGCTAACTTTTTATGAAATGAGAAAAGAAAAATTATTGTCTTACAACAGTATGATTTAAGTTAACCGGGACAAGCAAACTGTGTCGTCAGACCTCATTATAAAGGACATTTGGGGATTGGGTGTAAGGGTCCAGACGTTTGAAGAAGGCCCACAGTTCAATCCCCTGTACTACAGGAAAACAAAACACAAGAAACAAGGAAAGGCTGGAAGGCCTAGAGCCCTTCAGCCGTCAGAAGTCCCGCTCTGGACACAGCATACAGTACTCCTGTCTGGACCAACATGATAGAAAACTAGCACTATCGAGATAACTTGAATACTCAAGCTTATCTGCAAGAATATTGGCCTTCCCCTGGCTATCACTAACACCGCTTCCTCCTCATCCTGAATCCCAGCTTTCCCTCTCCCAAACATAATTTTCCAGGGAAGTCAAGCTTCAAATGGGAGACTGACTTCTGTCCTTTATTCCTTTATTCAAAGTAGAGGTTGAGTTCAGAGCCAATAAATAAATAAGTGATGGAAAAAACCTCTCCACACAGCTCAGTGCGGGGGAGGCTGGACAGGACAGGAGCACCCGCAGTAACAATGAGCGAAGGCATGAGCGCAGTGGACTCAAGAAAGGACACGATAACCTCAGGAAGAGGAAACACTCAGTGTGCTGTCACATCTTGGAAAGGAAGTGGACTGCAAAGCCGAGCACCAATGAGCCCACGTACCCTCCCTGAACGTGGAGGCGGACAACAGTACTGATACCTCATGGGCTACCGCTGGGCTCTACCGAGAAAGGGTCACTGAAGAGTAACTAAAGCTTAAAATGGATGCACCACAGAGCAGTGTTCAAACACACACTCCATGCGGGCAGACATTCTACCACAGTGGGCAGACGCGAGAGTTACCACGGACTGTTCACACCTTGCTCTCATTCTTCCTTTTATGTCTGCTCATCTTTTAATGAGAGCTGCTTCTAGATCTAGCAAGATGAAAATTGAATTTTTTTTAAGTCAGAGCATGAACAGCCCTGTAATTATCAATTCTGATGTGCAAGGGACAGCAGACTATTGCAACACTCCACCTGCCACTCCGGCAGCCCGAATACATAGTGAGCCTGGATGTTGTCATGGGGTCTAATTCGTCACTAGCTCTAAGAAACCTACCACACTAAATGAGAACATTGTGGCAAAAATTAACTCTCTCTCCACTAAAGGCCAGTGCATAAATGAATGAATTCCTTTGCTCATGAGGTCCTTTTCATTTTGGCACTTGTCAATACTTTGAACCCAGTACCCGGCTGAAACCACCGAAGCTTTACTACCTATCTGCCCAACCGCCTGGCCTCGCACCTCACCTGCCTGCCCCTGAGCCCTCATCCTCTCCCTGAGCCTCTTGAGGATGCCTCGAGTACTCACTTCAAATATCAATTAGCACATTTTATTAAGAAAATTTCGTCTCGGGATATAAAGACATTTGCGATGGACTTTTGGGCTTCTCTGAGTTCAGTGGTTGCTAGCAGTTACTAGGACACTAGGCAGAGGAGGAAGTGACTTCTGCCTACTGCCAGGCAGTACTACTCAGACAGCTTCTGGGGTGCAGCACCCAGTCAGCTTTCATGCTTCACCCACAGACCAGAGAGGCTGTTACTTCCTGCCCTTGGTGCCACTGCTCTGCCCATTCTGCTTCCTGCTGAAGTGAACGTCAGGTGAATCTTGAGTTTCAGTTTTCCCTCCTGGATGCCCCAAAGACAATGGCCAGGCCGTTTTTTGGTGACCAGGGCTCAATGCCCAGTATCCAACCATCACGAACAAAGCAGAGCCTGCCGGCCTAGGGTAGTCTCAGACTCTCACAGCATTGTGCTTGGCCCTAGCTCCTCCTTTCTTGCCATAGTCTAAGGCAGTGATTCAAAAATGCCAGCAAAACTCCCCAAAATGAAAAAACAAAACAGAAAAGGGGAAACACAAGTGACATGGGTTGGCTGGGTTTTCTCTTTTTGCAGTAGAGGACTCTCATAAGCAAAAGTGCCTCATCCACCAAGACTGTAATAAAAATCTGTTGTAACCAAGCAGAAGATCCCATTCTTCAGACAATGACATTTTATCCATCAAAACTCTGACATTACTGTTCATTTTTCTATGTTAAAATGAAAAATCACTCCATCTAGGAGCTGGTCTTTGGTGACATTGACTTAACCCTGTCTCATTTGGTCACAGCAACATGCAATAATCTCTTCCACTCAATTCAAGGATTTAGCAATGCCTATCCTCCAAAACACAGGGAACAAAACCAGAAGAAACAGGCTGAAGAGATGGCTCAACAGTTAAGATCACTGGCTGTTTTTCCCTGAGGACCACAGTTCAATTCCCAGCACCCACATGGTTCACAACCATCTACAGCTTCAGTTCCGGGGTATCTGGCGCCCCCTCCTGGCCTCCTCGGGCACCAGGCATGAAGGAGCAAGACTCTGATCTCTGAACTGAGAATACCTGACAAGTCAGTGACAACTGAGCCATGGAGGGAGGAACCTGAGCAGGTCAGGTCACTCAGTTCCAAACAATGACTTGGGGGGCAGGGGGGATAGTAATTTGATACTTTGAAAAAATAAATTGGGTCAAAATGTTGAATTAAACATCTATAACGTGAGATTAAAGTGTTCCAAAAACCCAGAATACATTTAGATGTGCCTGGCCTGGATAAGAACATCTGGGTGGCAGAACAAGGTCCTGCTATTAAATAGGCCAAAAAATAGCAGAAAACCTCATTCCACACATCCCCCAAATCCAATTCCCAAAGCTAAAACTACTTAAGTCTGAATTTTTAAGAGCCAAAGCCTTCTGAGTTCCACAATCAATGCATAAATAATAGCTCAAACCCTTCCTTTCCAGAAACCCCTGGGCACATTCTCCTATAGTACATAAACCTTGATCCAGACGTAAGTGTGGGTCATTTCCTCCCTCGACAATGCAGCCGTATTTTATGGACGCCATTAACTTAAAACGGGAGGGGGCATCTACATAATGGACGTACACGGGAAGTTTCAATGTCATATTATCAAATTTTAATAAACGAAGTTGGTTTTCCCTTTTTCTACTTACGATGTTCCTTGCTGGGAAATGGGGTGGGTTTTGCAAGGCGAGTCATATTGTTCTGCGGGGAGAAGACACAGTCAGAGTGGCACGGGCAAATTTATAAAGCAATGAACTGGAAGTTCCCTCTTCGCTGCTTCCTCCCTCTACCCAGACACAGTACAAATTCTGTACTAGCCACTGCACTTGGCATGGTCCCCTAAGATAGTATTGATGGCCCTGTAATGGATAAAGCTTGTTCAGAAATAACATGTTAGCAGCAAATTCTTAATAGGGCCAGAGCTACTGTGAAGACAGGGTTTGAGTGCCACCCCAACTTGCTGGTAACTTTTGAACTGTGGCGGACAGTTTCTGCCCTTGATGACAGTTGACTGGGTTCCTGTGGGTGCTCTGTGACAATGCTGTCTTCATATCCCACCTGGCTTGACCACCAGGTCCATCTGCACAGCTCCGTCCCACCTGTCCCTCCTGGAGTCAAAGTCCCATAGCCTAATGTATTCAGGCAGCACCTATTTATAGACTGCCACATAGAAACCAGTATGTGTAAAACCATCTGGCTCAGTCTTCAAATGTGCTTACAGTTGCCTGAGGGACGTGAACCAGGTCGACAAACACCACCACCTAGGGCAGTGTGCGGTAAGTACACATGGCAATCATGTACATTTACTGACCAGATTCCTTTAGTAATGACCAAAGAAGGCAAATCATGAAAGCATGAGATGGCTGAATCACTTAGAATTTGTGGGATTCTACCAGTGTGAGTGCAAGAAGACCTTCAGGAGGAAGGAGAGCTGCTGTGGAGAGTGGAGGAGTCAGGCCCAGGTCTGTCCCAGGTGAGTGACCAGCAGGAGCCAGGGGTCAGAGAGAGCCAGGTTCGCGGAACTCTGGATCCAGGACAGAAAGTTAAACAGCACAGGGGTGCCTCAGAAAGACTGGTCCCTAAGTTGTACCCTGGTGAATCCTACAGGTGACAGCAAGTGAGGTCGTGTGTCAGATGGGAAGCATCTCCTGTCCTTCGAGGTCAGGGGAGTCAGAACAACTTAGGCAGGGATAGCAACTCTCCCACCCTTGCGTATTTGCAGTTACCCACTCTCTCCTCGTGGTGGCAGCAGCGCTCATATTTTAAACTGAGGCCTAGCCAGCTAGACCTCTGCTCTGCGGGGAGGCATTCTCAAGGACTCCCTAAGAGGTCATCCTGACAGGGCTGTGAACTGGGAAACCTTAGGAACCATGTTGTGTGAGCTCAGACATCAGCAACAGCAGCAGGCTTCTGGAAAAGTCCTGCACTTCTCTCTAGACTCCAAAACCTAAGTACCAGGACCCATAACTAAGAATAAGCCTCTGTGTGTGATTTATTTGAGAGCTAGGTGGTGGGTCCTTCAAAAGGCCAAAAGAGTAAGACATCATACAACAAATCTGCTGAAATATGGTACCATTGAGTTACGCCCCTTCTCTTTGATTCACAAAATTTTAAAGTTAGGTGGGTCCTCTGGTAATTATTAGAATAAATTTTATTATCATCTTACCAGATTTTTTCAAAAATGCAAATAAAGCAGTGTGAATAGGCCACAAACCTTCAAAGCACAGTTGTTTACTTTATTTGTTCCATATTTGTTATATAACCTGAAGATAACATCTTTTGGATCACAATAAGAAATGCAGATAGCTCCAAGTACTTCTTAATACCCCGATGGTTCAGATGAGATGATTAACAGAAGTATAATAGACAAGATAATTGTTTAAAAAAATTATACATATTAATATCCATTATTTTTGTTTCTTAACTGAATTAATTTATTTATATCTATTTTAAATTATTTTTGAGATTATAATATATCATTTCACCTTCCTTTTCTCTCCTTCAAAGTCTATTTACCCCTCCTTGCTCTTCTTCAAATTCCTTTTTTTTAATTGTTGTTACCTACACATATATGTCTTGTGTTTATGTGTACATCCTAAATCAAAAAATATATCCTAAATAACTCAAAAAAAAAAAAGGTAAGAATTCCAAGGCCAGTCTGGAATACACGGTGTACAGAGTGAGTTCAGAACAGTCAAGGCTATAAACAGAGAAACCCTGTCATCAAAAACAAAGCAAAACAAAACCAAAAGAGCAAGCAAGCAAACAAACAGTGGTAATCACTTGTTGGCATTCTTTGAGAAATGCACGCTGTCTTCATTAGTGTTTCTGTGGCTGAGATAAGACATCAGGACCAAAGGCAGCTTGGACAGGAAAGGATTTGTTTGATCTTACGCTGCTGTATCCATTACCCAGGGAAATTGGGGCAGAAGTTCAAGACAGGCACCTGGAGGCAAGAACCGCAGCAGAGACCATGGGGGAAGGCTGCTGCTTGGGCTTGCTCTCCTCGTGGCTTGCTATTACACTCAGGACCCCAGCCCACACGTGACAACCCACAGTGAAATGGGCCTTCCCACATCAATTAGCAATCAAGAAGACGCACCACACACAGGCTTGCACAAAGGCCAACCTGGCAGGGGCATCTTCACAATGGAGCTCCCTCTTCCAAAGTGACTCTAGCTTGTACTGAGTTAACCTAAAACTAGACAGAACGTTACATTCTTCAATGGACGCTGCTTTTATCTCTACTCCTCTCCTTCCCCATCTATCAGTCAGGTAGGTCTCTCTTTCAGGCCACAAAGGCCACATTCTCATTAGGATAAAATTCCCAAAATACCAAGAGAGAAAGTGACAGCCCTTGGGATAACCTGAAGTAAGTACCCATGGAAGCAACACCCAGGAGAACCAGAGTCTGGCAGCCCCAAAGCTGCATGGACCAAGGGGGGATGCTTCATCTTCCATCAACTCAACAGGGTAAAGGTTGTCCTTCTACAGCTAGAACGAGCACAGCCATGGGCCATGGGCAGAGAGCAGACAGGCAGAGAGAGCAGGAAGAGAAGAGGCATACAGAATCCCCATCCCTAGCTGGGCTGGCAACTCTGCTCTCAGTTATTTCCAGACTGAGTCATCCATCTCAGCTCGTTGCTTCTGCAACTAACACAATACTGTGGCCAAATAATCAGGGCATAGTGTGGAAAGGCCATGTGGTTCTGATTTCTCTTTTCGTTTTGTTTTTTCGTGACAGGGTTTCTCTGTGTAACACTCCTGGCTGTCTTGGAACTCACTCTGCAGACCAGGCTGACCTCGAACTCAGAAATCCACCAGCCTCTGCCTCCCAATTGCTGGGATCAAAGGCACGTGCCACCATTATCTAGCGGTTCTGACTTCTTTATAAGATGGCATTCCATCTTTCTGACAGAGAACAGCATCAGACAGCAGAGAAGGTCATTTCATGTGTGTGCTTGGAAAAATGAAAAGGCTGAGACTCTGGCCCAGTAAAAGTTGTCTGACAAAAACAGCGCCAGGAAAGACATGCTCTCAGACTGTAATCCATTCAACCCTCGTCTAGAGGGCGCTACTCGGCTTCTGGCTCTTCTCATCTTTTCATAGCTTTATATCTTAGAAATTTAAGCAAGAAAAAAGGAGTTGGGGTGGTGATTTAATGCACACACCTCTGCGGACATTTATTAAATTCCCCTCCCCCAAGCCTCACGCACACAGCACAGGCCCTACTGTGGAGGTCCTCTGTCACAGACTAATACTTCATTTCTTAGCCATCATCTGCTGCCTAACATCGTCACCTGGGTCACTGTCTCTTCCCCTTAACTTGTCCTGAAGAACTGAATGATTGCAAATATCCCTGAGGCCTTGGGAAGGCTGGACATGCAAATAAATCATCAAGACAGGACACCTCACTCTGAGTGGTTACTGTTGAAGAAGGCTGGATTCCAACAGTTTCCAAGGCTATCCATAATTTATAGCCCTTGAGAAAGGGACCAAGAAAGAATCCCTCAGGTGCAGACAGAGGAACACTGAGTTGCACTCAACGTAACACGTCAGCGGATGTGGTGGCGCACGCCTTAAATCCAGCAGAGACAGGCAGATCTCTGAGTCCAGGCCAGCCTGATCTACAGAGCTAGTTCCAGGCCAGCCAGGGCTACACAGAGAAATCTGGCTCAAAAAACATACTATCTTGCACAGCAGAGACAGGCAGATCTCTGAGTCTAGGCCAGCCTGATCTACAGAGCTAGTTCCAGGACAGCCAGGGCTACACAGAGAAATCTGGCTCAAAAAACATACTATCTTGCATTTGTTTAGAATTTCATGAAAACCGCTTACTTCAAATGGTACCTACAGAACAGAGTTGATCTGTGCTTCCTTTCATTTCTATTCTCTTGTGGGCATTTGTTACAAAAGTATCATCATTAAATCTGTTAAACATTTATTTAAAAAAAACAAAACAGCATACCTTGCTTTATAATGCAATACTCAACTCTAGACATTCACTTACTTTGGCTTTGGGTTGCAGAGCTAATGTGCAGAGGATCCTAGAAAGAAAAGTTCATCGTTAGACACGTGGGGCCTATACAGTTGTGTAAACCATTCAGGCTTACACAAACGATAGCTTCATGAAACTCAGATATGGAGAGATGAGGTGACGGTAGACAGCATTCACTGAAGACCCAGAGGACCCAACCCTCTGCCAGTCATCTGTCACACTGAACAGACAAGATGGAAAGTGCAAAGATCTGACTTCTGCATGCAAACACTTTCCTTGCTTCCCAGCTTTCTACGAATTCACTTTTCCTTTGGTGTTGAGCAACTGTATCTACATAGTGTAAGGCTTTAGTTTAAAACCATTACTAATGCACTGTTTATAAAAGTGTAGTCATAACCTGGAAAGAATAACGACAGTAAATTTGGGCTTTGGCAGGTATAACTTCTGAAAACAGTATCCTAGGAAGGATTACCTATAAATATGAATGCATGTAAATGGAACCAGACAGACTGCAGTGTTTGGGATACACCTGAAGGTTATTTAAAGTATATGCTGATGACAGAGAGATAGCTGAGGGGTTAGGGGCACTTGCTGCTCTTACAGAGACCAAGCTTTTGACTCCCAGCACCAACAATCTAAAACACCAGTTCCAGGAGACATCGCCCTCTTCTGGCCTCTATGGGCACTGCAAACATTAGGTGCACAGACACATGCAAGCAAAACAGCAATATACTTGATATTAAATTACGTTTCTTAAAGTAAAAGTCAGAAAGAAAATAATGGCTGTGTCAAAACACCACTTAAAAACAGGTAAGTGACTCCTTTGTTATGGCAACCAGAATTAGTGTCAGCTGTTCACTTTAAAGAAAATTTAGGAACTATAAGGCATGAGAGCTTTGCACATGTACAATCATATAGATAAATGAGCCTGGAAACCGAAACTAGCAGTAGCCAATCAACCTCATTTAATTTCCCTCTCCCGGTTTTCCTGTCTGTAGAAGAAAAATTCTCAAATGAGAAATCAGATTGAGAAGTTCTGAATGCTGTAAGATCTAAAATAAAGCCCTATACATTCCTAAGATATTCCATGAGATGGAGATTAGATTATCTAAAAGCCTACTAAACTTCTGTAAAAGCTAAATTGTGACCTTTAGCCCAGTCTCCAAAGATTCCAGTTAACAACACTCACAGCAATACCTCGGACTTCTCAATGGGTCTGTTCTACACCCTGACCTCCACATCTGGGGACACTGTATCTGTCCTACACCTCGACATCTAACATCTGGGGACACTGTGTCTGTCCTATACCCCAACCTCCACCTCTGGGGACACTGTGTCTGTCCTACACCCCCTACCTCTCACATCTGGGGACACTGTGTCTGTCCTACACCCCGACCTCTCACATCTGGGGACACTGTGTCTGTCCTATACCCCAACCTCGCACATTTGGGGATACTGTGACTGTCCTACACCCCAACCTCCACCTCTGGGGACACTGTGTCTGTCCTACACCCCCTACCTCTCACATCTGGGGACACTGTGTCTGTCCTACATCCCCTACCTCTCACATCTGGGGATACTGTGACTGTCCTACACCCCTACGTCTCACATCTGGGGACACTGTGTCTGTCCTACACCCCTACCTTCACATCTGGGGACACTGTGCCTGTCGTACACCCCAAACTCTCACATCTGGGGACACTGTGACTGTCCTACACCCTGACCTCTCACATCTGGGGACACTGTGACAGTCCTACATCCCCGACCTCCATATCTGGGGACACTGTGTCTGTTCTACACCCTGACCTCTCACATCTGGGGACACTGTGTCTGTCCTATACCCCGACCTCTCACTTCTGGGGACACCGTGACTGTCCTACACCCCGACCTCTCACTGCTGGACACTGCACCTATTGTGATTTATGGAATTCATTACCTTTGTAGGGAAAGGAAATCTGGACGGTTCGGCGGTACTGGGTGTGTGTATGGCTGTCAGAGGAGGTGGCCACGAATGGGTCATTTCCTAGAAAGAGATTTGGGAAAAGAAAAAGCAAGCGTAAGTGGACTTCAAATGCGGACAGGTGGGCAATCCACAGACAGTGCAGTCTCATGGGACAGCTCATCCCCTGTAAAGCAACACCTCCACTGGGCTACAGTGAACGCTGAACCGACAAAACTGACAAAAGGCAGATCAAGAACTGAACGGGCCCAGCACTGAACATCATGGTACACGAGAACAGCAGCAGATGCCGCCATGCATGGGCAGCCCTGAGCCCTGGCAGCGGCAGGTGGAGCAGGGTAGGCGGAGCTGGGAAAGGCCGGGGCTCAGCACATTCTTCCACCCAGCTTCTTCACTGCGCGCTTCCGGGAATTATTGAGGTTCAAAGGAAGAACTTTCCTGCCTGACTTAAACAAACAAGTCATTCAGGCCCCTGACTCCACTGGGAGGGTTCTAATAGATTTGACCCTTCCCTGGCACTATCAGCAGATTTCCAGAAGCAGGGAGCTTTACCTTTTCAGAGCAAAACTTTCATCCTTAGTTCCTACTTTCTTGGTTAAAGGAAAGATTACTAGAACTTACAAATTAATAAACTTTTCATCACTATCATATTTATGTTGCTTTGCTCAAAAATTTGAGGGTTTGGGGAGGTGGCAGTGCACGCCTTTAATCCCAGCACTCAGGAGGCAGAGAGGCAGGTGGATCTGTGAGATCGAGGCCAGTCTGATCTACGGAGGTAGTTCCAGGACAGCCAGGAAACACACTCTCTCTCTCTCTCTCTCTCTCTCTCACACACACACACACACACACAGAGAGAGAGAGAGAGAGAGAGAGAGAGAGAGAGCACAAAAAACAAAAACAAACAAAAAACACTTTAAGGGGAAAGAGGTATGGCAGATTAAAAGTACATAATCATGAAGACACATTATGTGCACGCACATGCACACACACACACGCACATAATCATGAAGACACATTATGTGCACGCACATACACACACACACGCACAAGCACACACACTCTCCTTGAGGGCTAAAATGGTGTTAGACGAGCATTTCAAGATGAAGAAACTCATGTTTTGTTTTGTTTTTTACAAATATAAAAAATAAAAAAGACCCAACCAAAGCCCAGCAGGAGCCAAAGGTTGAGCAGAGGTTACAAACTCCTCCTCTGTCTCCCTAGACTTCATGTGTTCACACCTAGCTACAAAGAAGCCTAGTCACATGTTTCACACCTGCTTACAAAGGGACCTGGTCACCATGTTCACACTTGGCTACAAAGGTGACTTAACAACTCTTCCCAGAGGCAGATGCCAGTCACAGTGCAGCACACCACACTCCATCCTGTTTGAGTGACATCACCCTGCTTCTCAACAAGTGAACAGGCACGCGTGGTTACCTCCCTGGCCCTTCCCTACTGCCCCTGTGAATGTCACAGCAACAGGTGAGGATGAGAGCCCTTGGGTGTGGTAAACAACACAACTGATGTGAGATTTGTTTGTTTGTTTCCTTGCTTGCTTGCTTACTATTTATTTTTCGGAAGGCATTCTGCTCTTAACCCCTAAGCCATTTCTCCAGCCCATAGTGCAGGCTTTGATTACCAGTTACAGACAATCTTCTTTGCCCTAACTTGATCTATGTCAGCAAGCAAGAGTGGCCTGAATTCCGGGCATCAGTTTTCACTAAAAAATAAGCTCTGACCACTTATTTTGTGAGGGTAATTTAAGTAAGTGCTTGGGGACATGGAGTCAAAAAAAAAAAGAAAGAAAAAAAAAAAGAAAAGAAAAGAAACCAGTAAGTAGAAATAGCCCAACTTTTAGGTAGGGGGCATATTTTTGAGGAGGGTCTCTGTGTAGAGACCTCCTGCCTCAGCCTCTGGATGCTGAGATTAGTGTGTGGAGCCCACATCAGCTGCTGCCCTGCATTTAACTGAAATGAACAGTTTTCCAAGTGTTTCAATCCTGCACCTAGTCAGCTCTTGGCTCAATTGCTCAGCCAGCACACTCTAGGTGTGGAGGTCACTGAAGAGCCGGACAGCATCCTAACGTTTTCCAGAAATTTATTGGCCTTGTGATGACACCTGTGACCTTTGACCAACAATTACTCCTAACAGCCTAAGGCAGCACCCGGAGAAATCGGGCAACTGCCAGGCACAGAAACTCTTTCAGACCCTAAGCTCCCAGTCTGAAAGAATTTCCACACTTCCCTAAATGTCGTAGGCATTAGGCAAACTGGGGCCATTCCAAAGAAGAGAAAGTTGCACAGGCCATCCAGAGGCTCAGACTTCACTCCACGCCAGCCCTTAGCCCTGCTGGGCCCCACAGGTGCAGTCTTCTCTCTCCTCCTTGCTCACCTGACCCCAGATCCACCTGCTTCTCTAAAACACACACCTGTCTAACCTTAAGACTTTCCGGCCCAGGGGTAAGTCTGTCCTTGTCCCTGTCACTGCATTGTAACTCTACCTTTCCTACCTTGATCCCCACAGAAGCAATGATATCTAAAAACACATCTGGATAGCAAATAAATGAAGAAGAAGCAGGCGATAATGCTGCTCCATAGGAAGCCAGCAACAGAAGGCTGAGGTGATGCCTATGCATTCTCTTCCATGGGCCCCTGGAACTATGCCACTAAAACAGATGACTTTGGATGCAGATCCCAGGGAGTGCCCTGAGTGCCTTACTTCCCCTTCATCAGAAAGAACACTTACAGACTAAACATGGCTCAGAGAATCAGTGAGAACGGACACCAGACATCACCATCATCTATGGTTGATTTTCACGCTTAGGGCACTGTCCATGGATTCCTGGAAATCTGGATAAATTGTTGACACAGATTAAGAATGGGAACTTTGGCCGGGTGGTGGTGGCGCACGCCTTTAATCCCAGCACTCAGGAGGCAGAGGCAGGTGGATCTCTGTGAGTTGGAGGCCAGCCTGGACTACAAAAGCTAGTTCCAGGACAGGGTCCAAAAAGCTACAAAGAAACCCTGTCTCAAAAAACCAAAAACAAAAAAGGAACTTTGAGCAGAGGACATTGGATCACTACAGGAGAGACTAGTAAAGAGCACTGGGGTCCCCCTGCTAGCTCAGAGCCCTCCTTCGACCATAAGGAAGCCAACCTCAGAAAGGAAAAGGCCCATGCCTCTTCAGCTGTGGGCATTCTTTCAACTATCTCTTTTGACTTCCAAATGGAAAACAATGCTTGCATTTTTTGCTCAAGCATTCCCAGTATATCTAAGTGCATTACAGTAGCACTGGGAGAGAGGGAAGGGAGGGTGGATGCTTTCATTAATGCCCAAAACTATAATACTATCATCCCTAAAGAGAGGATACTGTTTGTCTTATACTAACAGATATCAAAACCTACAAGAAAGCTGGGTGGTGGTGGTGCATGTCTTTAATCCCAGCACTCAGGAGGCAGAGACACATGAATCTCTGTGGATTTGGAGGCCAACATTCCCTGGTCTACAGAGTGAGTTCTGGAACAGTTATGGCTACACAGAGAAATCCTGTCTTGAAAAACTAAAACAAAAACCTACAAAAAGCACTGCCCATAGGTTGGGTGAATACAGAACAGATCACACACTGCTGAAGCACAATTAACAAAGCTCAGAGAGGGCTGGAGAGATGGCTCAGTGGTTAAGAACATTGCCTGCTTTTTCAAAGGTCCTGAGTTCAATTCCCAGCAACCACATGGTGGCTCACAACCATCTGTAATGAGGTCTGGGGCCCTCTTCTGGCCTGCAGACATGCACACAGACAGAATATTGTATACATAATAAATAAATA
>JAQHUG010000138.1:829449-858670 GCA_028555095.1 Dicrostonyx torquatus
TAAGTAAGAAGCACACAGGCCCCCAGTAGCCACAATTACTATATACAAGCAATAAAATAAGCTCTGAGCCAGGCGGTGGTGGCGCACGCCTTTAATCCCAGCACTCGGGAGGCAGAGGTAGGCGGATCTTTGTGAGTTCGAGACCAGCCTGGTTTACAAGAGCTAGTTCCAGAGCAGGCTCCAAAGCCACAGAGAAACCCTGTCCCGAAAAACCAAAATAAATAAATAAATAAAATAAGCTCTGAATTCCTAGGAATTCAAGCAAAAATAAGTTACATGACAGTTTCAGTTCTCTGACTTGACAAAAAAAAAGCTCGCAGTTCAAAAGAATCTACTAGAATTTTTGTTTTGTTTTGTTTTTAGGGAATACATCATTCTACTGCAAGAAAAGCAGAGCGAAGGGGCAATGTATACATGAGGGTGCATTTACAAGAGAGGCAATATACATATGGCAGTACATTACAGGACTCACAGTAAGCAAGGAAAAACAAAGTAACAAAAAGAAGACAGTGAGTAAGTCTAAATACAACCATTCATCTCCCTCTCTCTCTCTCCCCCTCCTACCCCCAACAACCCGTGTGCACGCGCGCGCGCATACACACACACACACACACACACGACAGAAACACACAGGATCTCACCAGGTAACCTTGACATTTGCAGAGATCACCTGTATTTCTCTGCAGTGGAGTGCTAGGAATAAAAGCATACATTGCCATACTTGGCTCCAGTTTTTAAAGTTTCAAGATCTCATTAAGGAAGCCATGAACACCAGGTTTCACTGTATTAAAATCCAGGATCAGGATACGGGGCTATTTAAACCTGGTGGGACGTGAGCACCAATCCTCGGTCACTATGAACAAACAGTTGAGAGACTTTACAACTCTGCCCCAAATTCTCGCCATTGTAAACATCATCCTAGAAAGTAGAATCTGGTAGAGATGGAATCACGCTCCATTTCGGAATGGCACTGTTCGCCAAAGTAAGTTGGCCTGGGCATTTGTCTGCTTGCTCCAGGATGTCATGGTAATTATGGACCTACCTTCAGAATCTCTTCCACGCAGTGAGCTTCATTGGAGAACGGCTGCTGCAAAGGAGATGAAGGAAAAGCTCAATGTAAAAGGCTCGACAGGGGAAGTGATGACAATGGTGGGTGCAGGTGTGGATTAGCGCAGGCAGGCTCGCTTCAGGACCCGCCCTTCACAACGGAGCACTAGTAACTGCACTGTAGAAGACTGAGTTAAACCAACTTCATCTCGGGGAAGAGCGAGCAGGAAGCTGGAGGAACACACGCACCCACACCAAACTAAATGTGACCGTTATGTTGAAGCTAACAGTGGACAATGTGTCTAAACAGAGTGAGAGCTGGGGACACTTGCCTGGCTTGCGTAAGTGCCCTGCTAAAGAAGGAAGGAGGGGAGGGGAAGGGGAGGGTTGATGAGGGAGAAGAGAGAGGAACACGTTAGTGAATGTAAGTGAACAACAGATGTAACAGAAATGGAGGCAGCGGATGAAATCAGGTAACACAGTTGGCTAACTTACAACAACATCCAAGGATAAGCCGTGTAAAAAGAACATAGACATGGAGGTCGTCTGAGCACGACTGGAACCACTGTAGAGTCAGAGTCCACTCATAGCTCTTCATTGTAGTTTTCTAAAACTCATCTCATGTTTAAAGATGTCTGTGTGTGTGTGTGTGTGTGAGAGAGGGGGGGTGAGTAACCCCCAAAAACCAGGAGGATGTCAGAACCCAGAGCTTGAGTTACACAAGGTTGTAAGCTGCATGTCACAGGCGCTGGGAATTGAACTTGGGTCCTCTGGAAGGTGCCTATGAGCTCATAACTGCTCAGCCATCTCTCCAGCTCATAAAAAACTCATTTTCAATAAAAATCGAGTCTTATCTCACTTCCACGCATGCTCACACACATATGTACACACACCTATAAAGGACAACACAGGGGGTGAGGACATGACTGACTTAGAACCAAGACGCACTTCACACTTGCACTTCATCTCTAGCTAAACAGAAACAAGGATCACGCTCACAGGCAGTGCTGGAGAAACTCCATCTTGTGGTCTGTATAGACCTTAAGTACAAAGAAAACAAAAAGGTGAAATCGAAAGCAATTTTTCTACATTAGAAACATGGTACACAGCCCACAAATCTGTAGTTTTCGATGGCTGAGCCATCGTGCACACAGCAGTACCACAATGCCCCACGCCCTCCGTGTCTCTGCTGCCGCCACATCACACAGGTGATGTTCCAGCTAGTTTACCGCCTCACAGAAGCAGAGAAATGCAAAGCAGTCTTTCCTTGGACTCAGCAATGATTTAAAGGTGTATTATACTATAATATTGGTTGCTAATTCACAACTGAGGTTTATTAATCCAGCATTTGGTCTTGGCTTAATTTAGAAACAATTACAAAAAAAAAAGGGTACAACTTTTGCACCAGGCTGTAACTGAGTCTAATGGTCATGCCAAAGTTCAAATGCAATGTGATCTGCCTTGGTTTATGTTCAAAACAAGTAAATACCCTGATGGTGATTCTGTGGGCATTTTTGTGCTTGTTATTTCTGAGGCATGGCCAGGAAGTTCACAGACATACAGATATGACCACAGAAAGTTAAGGAAACCCTACCCTATCCACCCATCCAACTACCCCATCCCTAGACATTCCACAGATCAAAAGTAACACAGTTTCAAAACACCATCAAAAGATGTTAAAAATCTAGCAAAAATGTCACATTCTAGCAAAAATGTCACATTCTAGCATAAATGTCACACAAAAAAAAAACACCATTGTTTTAACCTGGGCACAAACACTATGATTATATGCTGATTTCAATGATTGACTATTAGAAAGAGTCAATTGTCTCCTCCCCCAGCCTGGGGCAGGGATGAAAGTGGGAATTTGTGGCTGGCAATTAGTGAAAATGGAAAAGTACGCTGTGATGAGGACCAGCAAAACGGCTTGCCCATTTGTTCCAGAACACAGAAAGAGGTGGGAAGCACTTTCCTTAGAGAGAATTTCATACCTGGGGGCTGCAGAGATGGCTCAGCGGTTAAGAGCACTGCCTGCTCTTCCAAAGGTCCCGAGTTCAATTCCCAACAACATGGTGGCTCACAACCATCTGTAATTAGATCTCTGGAGGAGATCCTTAACTTAGATCATAAAACCCAATATGGACAAGTTCAACAGAACCTCCATATACAAGATGCCCATGCATGCTTCAGCATTGCCAGGGCATAAATTTCATTTTTCAATTTCATGACTACAAAGTCCTAAAATTGCTATTAAAAAAAAAAAAGCCTCCCTCCCCAATCTTTCACCCTGCTTTCCCAGGGATAGCATTTCATTCCTGGTACTCTCTCCTACTCACATCCCCGCCCCCACACACCACAAACTGCTGCAGGGAAAGTCAGTGCTAGTGCCCTTTTCTCCCTTGCACTCTTCTGGGCACCACACTAGCTCAGTGGTGTAGGAGGTTCTTCTGCATTTGTATTGCTTTCATTAGTTGCATAAAGAAAACTGCCTTGGCCTTTTGATAGGGCAGAAATCAGGTAGGCAGAGTAGACAGGACGGAATGTTGGGAAGAAGGCAGTGTGGCAGACGCCATGGTTCTCCTACCAGAGACTGACGCTGGTTAGAAGCTTTCCCAGTAAGCCACAACCTCGTGGTGAACACAGATTAATAGAAATGGGTTAGATCAAGAGTGAGAGTTAGCCAAGAAGAGGCTACATAAAATGGGCCAGGCAGTAATTGAATTAATACAATTTTTGTGTGGTTATTTTGGGAGTTAAGCTAGCCGGGCACCAGGACCACAGCCCGCTGCTCCCCCTGCTCCAAAAGCTCAGAACGCCTGATGAAATGGCTCAGCGGGCAAAGGTACAAGTCTGATGATCTGACTTCAATGCCCACAAGCCACATGGTAGAGAGAACCAATTCCCACCAGTTTTCTTCTAACCTCCACATGTGTGCCATGCCGTATGCACACATGCACACACCGCACACACGCCTAGATAATAAATGTGAAACAAGAATAAAAGAAGTTACAAGAGAGTCAGTGTAGCTCAAGTCTATCCGACTCCTCTCTCCCTCCAAGTCAGGCTGCCTCATGTAATAAAGTACAGCTCGGCACCTCAAAGTCTGCCACCGAAAGGAAACTTCCCAAAAAGGGAGGGGATTTTGAGCAAACCGGTGTGCTAATCAGGCTCTTAAAATCCACATTCCGCCGCAGGGCTCAGGCTCTGCACTGTCATTCCTGCTGAGCAGAACCAGGCTCTCCTGGTAGCTCTTGCCAAAGAATGAACAGTCAGTCCTGGCTAGGCAACTGAGACTCAATGGCAGATGCAAAAAAAACAAAAAATGAACACAAGATAATAAAGCACAACATAACCAAAATCAATGATTGATAATCAAGAACTCCCAGCTCTCACACTGTCTCTGCACAATGTCTGTGTTGCCTAGAGCAGGTCAGCCACCACCCCTGCACCTCTGCAGCCACTTCCCACATGGATTCTATACAGAGACCAATGTTCCAGCAGCCTTACCTCCCCACTGCGGCAAGGCCTTCACCCAACAATAGCCCAGTCGATTAAGCAGATAATAGAGCAGCTACTTATTGAAGGCATATTATACCCTGGCACTGTATTAAACACTTAAACATACTATAATTTTCTCAAATTGATGCCGCTGATTATAAAATTGATCACTAGGCTTGGCATGGAGAAATCAGTCCAGTAGATGAGTCCATCAGTCCTAAGATACACATCTTTATTTCATAAAAAAAAAAAAAACTTAAGATCAATTAAAGTATCTCAGGGAATGGTGTGCACTATCCAATTTCATTCTCATATCAACCACTGTGGTAGGCGGTTTTTACAACAGGCAGACAAAAACTCTTGTGACAAACAGGTTGCACAAAAGCTCTGGAAGCGGCTGAACTAAGCTTTAGGATCCTGTCAAAATGGCTTTCCAAAGACTGTCTGTGCCTGAGACAACACACCAGGAGACCTGGTCTCTGTTTTATGCATGACCAATACCATTTGATAAGGTGCAGTGTTTCTTCATTTCCTTCTAAAGCAGCAAAGCAATTTTTGAGGTTCACACTTCACTGTCTCTCATTGCTACCCCATGCAAGTACTTCAGACCCCCCCCCAAAAAAAGGCAGAATTCTGGTCACGTTCTGATCTCTCATTTCCTAGAACAACACTCAGTATTGACATCAAAATGAAGAGCATTTCCAAAGGTCTTCTGAACTTTGCTTCACTAAGCTAAAAGGAATTGAACAGAAGAAACACCTTGCCAGCCGGGCGGTGGTGGCGCACGCCTTTAATCCCAGCACTCGGGAGGCAGAGGCAGGTGGATCTCTGTGAGTTCGAGACCAGCCTGGTCTACAAGAGCTAGTTCCAGAACAGGCTCCAAAGCCACAGAGAAACCCTGTCTCGAAAAACCAAAAAAAAAAAAAAAAAAAAATCATTGCCTGAGCCGGGCGGTGGTGGCACACGCCTTTAATCCCAGCACTTGGGAGGCAGAGGCAGGTGGATCTCTGTGAGTTCGAGACCAGCCTGGTCTACAAGAGCTAGTTCCAGAACAGGCTCCAAAGCCACAGAGAAACCCTGTCTCAAAAAAAAAAAAAAAAAAAAGAAAAAAGAAAAGAAACACTTTGCCACCAAGACCAGAGGCTCCTTCTTGCTCCATTCAGCATCAAGTTTCAACAGAACGGCAATTTTTATAACAGTGTTATTTTCATAAAGGCTTACCAGGAAGTGGGGGCCACAGAAGCTGGACACTGAAGAGGGGATCCAAAAGATCCCAGCTTCTCTAGGGTGTCTTTGCTCAGGACCTGCTCAGTGATCTTGGATAGAATTCAACCTCTTAGGGCTATTTCCTTCTTGTGATAAAGGAGAATATTACCACATCTAGCCACTTCACAGGGGCAGTATGAAGTCAAGTGCACTGGCAGGGAACTTTAAAAGCTGAACCAATACAGGGGATGCCCAGCGCCAACATGAATTAGCAAAGTATTCTTTAATAATGAGACTCTTTCAAGACAAATTCCAAAAGTTTTTCATGCAAGCTTTTCCTCCAGCACACTGCCCCTTGGGTTGCTATCTGCTGCTTTCCTGCCCCGCTGGCTCCCTGAGTTGCGTGCTCGTGTCCCTGGCTGGAACACCTTTCCCTTCCCCATCACCTGCTCAACCAACCCTCAGGGGATAGGCAAGGCAGGCCCTGCTATTCCCCGGGCAGCTCCTAGAGGCACACTCTGCTGCAGACTCTCCCCCAAAGCTGCCCACTGTGTCACACTGGGTCCCCAGACTTTTCTATACTCCACTGTGCTACTACTACACCTCTGCTTCTTCTAGGCTACAAGTTCTGTGACAGCAGGGGCCAGCCAACCTACCCCCACCCCTGACTTAACCACACACCACCTGCTATGTAAATGTCACCACACATTTGCTGGTGTGTTTCCATTCTTCACACTTAGAATTCTGATTTCTGGGGCTAGAGACACAGCTCTGTAGACACAAGCTGCTTTCCCAGAGGACCTAGGTGAGACTCCCAGCACCCACATCTATAACTTCAGTTCCAGGAGCCCAGGCCCTCTTCTGACCTCCATGGCCACCAGGCATCCAAGTAATACACAAGCATACATGTAGGCAAACACCATCCACATAAAAGAAAAGTGTAAAAATAAAATAAATTTTGCCGGGCAGTGGTGGCGCACGCCTTTAATCCCAGCACTTCAGAGGCAGAGGCAGGCGGATCTTTGTGAGTTCGAGGCTAGCCTGGTCTACAAGAGCTAGTTCCAGGACAGGCTCCAAAGCTACAAAGAAACCCTGTCTCGAAAAACCAAAAAATAAAATAAAATAAATTTCAAATATGAGAGCTTTGATAACAGTAGGTGCCGTAGGCTGTTTAAACTAGAAATCCACACCTGCGCTAACTGCGTAGAAATAAGCAGATGTTGGGGGGGGGCGGCAAACCATCTGTCCGTGTTTCTCCTTGGCTTGAGAAAACAAAAACAAATAACTCACAAACACTAGATTGATATAAAAAGGTTAAGACTCCTGTCTTTAGCTCCTAGGCCCCATCCACCTCCTCCGGGGGAACTGTCCTGTCTCAGATGTGTGCGAGTCTGTCCTCACCAGTGCCCATTGGTTCCCACAACACTGAACGGCTGCCTACAGATTGGCAGCCAGTGTGGACACGATGCAGAAGGAACAGGGCCCAGGCATGCTCTCACTTCCCAAACAAAACGAGAATATCTTTGAGAGAAAGGCAGTTTTGGCTCTCTTTCTAGCAATTAAACTGAAGCACTGAACAAGGGACCAAGAAGTTTGCTTCTTGTGTGAGGAACTCAGCTGGGCTTTCCAGAACCCACCATAATGGGCACAGTAACACATATCTGTAACCTCACTCAGGGCTCCTGAGGCAAGACAGGAAGCAGAGACAGGAGAATCTGTAGAAAAAAAGAGGGTCAGTTATCCTGGCACACACAGATAAAAACAAAGAGACCATGTTAAAGTAGAGGCTGTCCTCTGACGTGTCCCCTGTGGCACAAGCTTGCTCACTTTTATACGTGTGCAAGCATTTCTACAAGTACATACACACATGTTGGTTTACACATGCATATCACATACACTAAAACACATGGGCAAGCAGTAAGTACTGAATGTATGTATGTGGAACACACAAGCCTGGAAAGAGTTTTACACACAAGAAATAAGATAGTGCATGTTAAAATCTGGGCCATACAAATAAATGGATGCAGTTATATGAAGATGCCATAGTCATCACGACTAAGAAAGATTAGAGATGGAAACCAAAAGACCTGACTGAACAAGGCTTGACATAATGTTAATTGTACTCTGAATATGCAGTAAATCACCTACAATGCTAGGTTGGCTCCAAGAACACGATCATACTGCCTGGGTGTGCCTGCTTCAAACACATAAAGAAGCAAGCGTTACAGTATCATAGCCCGTGGGAAACTGTATACACCAAACTTTAGAATGAGAATTTTTGGGGCTCCTAGATGGATGCATGGGCACACTTATAGGTGAATTAAAAACAATAACCACAACACGTGCACATGTGTGCACACAGAAACCCAGGGGTGTTTGAGGCTATTAATGAAAAAATTACTAAATAAGGCATCCTAAACAGTTTTCTTTAACTGAAAGTATGCTATGCAAGTTGCATTTAACTGGTAAGATCTTCCTTTAACGACTATTAATTGGGTTGGAAAGATGGATGAGCGGTTTAAAAGACACCACTCCTAAAGAGGGCCCAAATTCATCCACACTGAATGGCTCACACACCTCCCTTCTGGCCTCCATCGGCACTGCTCAGGTGCAGAAACACCAACACACACATATCATTTTAAAAACATATTTTTACAGAAGATTATTAAAGGTGTTTCATCTCCCTAAAAAGTGTTTCCAAAAAGTAAACAGGCTTTTTTATATTTATTTGTGTCTATGTGAACACATGTAGCTGTGTGCATGCATATCCAAGTGTGTCTGCATGAGTCAGAGGATACTTTGTAGCCACTGGTCCTCCCCTTGCACAGTACAGGTCCCTGGGACTGAACTCAGGTCACCAGGGTTGGTGGCAGGTGTCTTTGCTCACTCAGCCTTCTCACTGGCCCCTAAACAGTGTGAAGTTTCTTTGAACAGTTTTTTCTGGAATGCTAAGCACACATTCAACCACCGAGCTATATCCACATCCACGGGAGCCCTGGACCACTAGTAAGAAGTAAAAAGAGCAGTCACACACACAAAATCACTCGAGTCCCTAAACACCTCTTTGGAGCATCAGACTGCAGCCAGACACAGAGGTTAGCAGACATCTAATTAGACAATGTTTGCAGAAGTCTCGATGGTTCTCCAAATAACTTTTTAGAAGGAAGGTACATAAAAGTTCATAAATATGGTGAAGAGATACCATGAAGGCATGCATGCAATCCCAGCTCCCAGGAAGCCCAGGCCATCTACATGGTGAGACAAAGGACACTCATTATTGACTTCCCTGCAAGACCTGCTCTGGGAAGGCTATGCTGGCGACTCCCCTGGAGGGAGAATCTGGAAGAGGAGGAGACGAGGCTACTGCTGTCTTCCCTCACCTCCAGTCCAACTTCAGGCAGCTCAGACAGTAATGATGGTGCTCTGGTCTGTCCCCTCCAGGCAGGCAGCATGCTGGGGTGGGGTAAAGGCAGGGGGTGTGTCCCACAGCTACACAGCGGCAGAGAAGGCCCCCAGTCTGTCTACACTGGCAGCCTACTTCATTTAGGAAATGAGAGCCTGCAGCCCTACTTGTCTAAGGTACACTTTCAGGGAAACTGCTCTGGTAGCCACAAACTATGGCGTCCTTCTGACTTTCAAACTAAAGCAAAAGTGGGCTAAAAATGGGGGCAGGGTAAAAACAAAACAAACAAAAAACCTTACAGGAAGTAGCCTTTAAAGACCAATAATAGTAATTAGACAATTTTGTGTTCCTTCCAAAGCAGTCATCTGATCACACAATTGAAGCCGTTTGTTTTAATCAGCATCATAAAGAGGGTTCATTTTCTAAACACACATGAAAATGCAATAAAATCTCAATCTGAATTGACTGAACTTTTCCATCTTCAAAATTCTGTTTAGAACTTTATTAAGAGAAAGTAACATTGGTAATTCTGAAACCTGGGGTTTGGATTCTTGAGATCTGCATTCAAGGAATAAAAGCAAATTAAGTAGTGAATAGCTGTCCTCTTCATAGAGAACTGCAAACATTGGTGCAAATGCTAACGACAGGAAGGCGTGGCAAAGATGCCACCACCTCTGGTTTCTAACACTATTTCTGCTCACGAGATTCTTAGTTCCTAGGTTTTTGGTAGCATTTTCAAGATTCACTGAAGCCAAATGAAACAGTACCTACAAGCGTTGACTCATCTATAACAATTCGGCAATTAACATCTTAGCATAAAGTTAGGAATTTGTGTTGAGAGTCACTTGGAAGTGGTACCTAGATGGACAGATGGTCAAGCAGCAGCAGCTTCACCATGCCACTAATGGAGACCACGCCTAACCTCACTTTTCAGCTTCCTTGCTGCAAAGGATCACTGTTCACCATGTAGTGTGGGGAACTGAAATCTCAATGGGATAAGCCTCTAAAACACTGGGCCTTTGATGAAAGATCACAGCTGTGAAGCCCATTGTGGGTTTAGCAACCATGGATGATTTGGTGAGAATGGCTAGTAGGCATTCTCAGAAAAAAACCAAAAGACCACAGAGAGCAGGTCTAGACAACTCATGGCAGTGATTTTAAAAAGGAAAGAAAAAGACAAGTCCTTGCAAATGGCCTAACCCATATGATCTATTTCTCCTTCTGAAACCCAGTTCTACTTACTAAAATGTCTTCAGAATGTGTGCTTGAGAGATTGTTAAGTGTGAACATCAATTGTGCAAATACGAGCACCTCTCCAAGTAGCGTGTATCATTCCAAGTAGGGTGTGAACCCACAGTTGGATATGCTGTCATTGTGCACTCTGTGCGACCTTTGTGCTGCTCACAAAATGTGTGCACACACGCACATGCATAGTCTATCTCTCTTGCTGTTCCTGTCTCCCACAAATCATATTAGTATATGGTTCTCATCTAAGACAACAGTACCAATTACTTTGTCAATCATGAGATGTTTACAGACACTTAAACCTGCTCTTCCTTTGAGTGTCCCTGTCTGTCACATTTAAATGGCATACGGTGTTTGGAAGTGATGTTTAACTCTGAGTTTCAAGGCGTGCTTGGACCTTTTCTTTTTCTAGCTAAGTATAAGCTGAGGCTACAGAAGCATCTGAATGAAGGAATTGGGTGCGACTTGCAGTCAGTTTCTGGAGGAGGCTGAAAGAAGCTGAAGTCATAGGAATGAGATAAACTGTTTAATCCGTGCCTTGTCAGGACGAAGGCAATGGTTTTATCCCGGGTTTACCATGATAGTAATCACAACGTCTCCTCCAGGCTGGGTGTTGCTTGTCTGTCTCCTGGCATCGATTATTTTCAAAAACAAAAACCAGAATCCAGCAAGGAGGGGGGAGAGAAGGGGAAGAAAATTACAGCAGTAGTACAAACAATTTCAAACTCCCCTGGGGATTAAGGATACTGTAACAAACACAGGAGGAGGAAGGAAGAGTCTGTCTACACTTCCACACATTTAAAAGAAAAAAAGAAATTGGTATGATATAGGAAAATCACCTTGGGAAAGTAAAATTGACTTTCTGTGCACTTGATGAGTATGCACGAGGTCTTGGGTTCAATCCCCCATACCATGGGATGCACACACACGGCCCGCAGTCCTCACACTTCTATCTCCAGAGCCCACACAAACAGCGCATTCACCTTAATTCCAGATATTCTTACATTTACCATCTCTCATGTTTCTAACCACTTCTTTTATGCTTTTCCAAAACTCAGAGAAGAGAGACCATGGGAAACAAGAGATGATGCTAACAGTCACAACAAAATAGCTGCCTTTAGAAGACGATTGCAGCTCAGTTTACACATGATCCAGCAGGGCTCTCCTGACACTTCCAGGCACCTGGCACATGGCCCATGGGAAAACAGTAGTGGAGCGCACCACTTCCTTCCTGACATGGTAATGGCACCAGTGGGGGACAAAGTGAAGCCTTTAGCTGACCTTTAAGTGTCGTCTCCGTGTCCAGCAGTTGGTTCTGTAATGACAGACATCTGTAGATAAAATGAAACAGCTGGAAAACTACTTAAAAACAAGTGCCAGGCAACAATGCTCGCCTTGATACCAGCACTCAGGAGGCAGAGGCAGGAGGATCTCTGAGTTCCGGGCCAGTCTGGTCTAGATCAAGTTCCAAGACAGCCAAGGCTACATGGAGAAGCCCTATCTTAAAAATCCAAAGGAACAAACAGTTTAATTTGAGAATTTTCTCTCCTTTAAACTTTTTGACAGTCAATTCCAATGTAGGTTTTTGTTTTGTTTTTTGTTTTTCAAGACATGGTTTCAGGGTTTCTCTGTGTCCTGGAACTCACTCTGTAGACCAGGCTGGCCTCAAACTCACAGTGATCTGCCTGCCTCTACCTCCAAGTGCAGGGATTAAAGGCAGGCGCCGCCACCACCTGGCAATATGGGAAAATGGAGCCGTTGGCATCTTTTCTTATTAGACTTTTTCATCAGATAAATCGATACTCCAGACACATACAGATGATGGGACCACAGACAATGCTAAAAAGCCAAAACAAAACCAAATACAGTGAGAAGCACAAAGATTAAGGAACCAGGAGTTTATCTATACAACAGCATGCACTACGGTAAGCGTGTTCTGAAACACCTCCGGCCTCTGAAAGGCGTTGTTACTGCTACACCTTGGAACTTGCGGAAGGAGCAAGGAAAGATGGCTCAGTGGTTAAGAATGCATATTATAACCAGGCTGTGGTGGCACACGCCTTTAATCCCAGCACTTGGGAGCTAGAGGAAGGAAGATCTCTGTGAGTTCAAGGCCAGACTGGTTTACAAAGCAAATTCCAGAACAGTCAGAGCAGTTAACTCTGCCTGGAGGGGGTGGGGGAAAGATGCATAACATTCTTGCAGGACCATAGTTTGAGCCCAGCATCCACATCAAGAGGTTCACAAATACCTGTGACTCTTACTCCAGAAGGATCTAACACCTCTGGCTTCTAGGGCACCCGTACTCACACGTACCAGTGTGCGAGCATGCGTGTGTGTGCCCCCATCTTCTAAACTAGACTTGGAATTCGACATATCTGATGAAAAAATAAACAAAGGCACAAGATCTTAAAAGGATAATGCATATGCACAATTCAACGACTATCTTTAACTTTTAAATGACCGGTATCTTTAACAGCATTTGCCATTTCAGTACCAGTGTTTGAAAGATACAAGAAAGAATTATTAGTTATAGGAATTATTGACCATTTATGCTTTTAATTGCCATAAATATATTAGCAAGATACATGTAGTCAGGCACAGTGGTATAATCCTGTAATCACAACACTCAGAGGCAGAGGCAACAGAATGGCCAGGCCTACCTAAGCTACATGGTGAGACAATGTTTCTAAACACACAACAATAAAAGCAGGTCTGCATCTGCTACAAATTTAAAACTATGCACATGTGCACCTTCTCTTTCTCCACTTTCACTACTACTATTTCATAAGAAGTCAGGCTCCAAAGGCCAAACAGTCATGCAAACCTCAAGAGGTAGCCCAAGTCTCTGATGACTGCCCCCCCCTAAAAAAAAGAAGAAGAAGCCTGGTATATCAGGTGCTCACAGCCGAAGGCCCACGGAGGAGCAGAATGCCTGTGGCTACAAAGCCTAGTTACCTTGTTTATAGTCCTGCACACAAAAGACTAAACCAAGTTGCACTGATTGTTACAGAGAAACAGACAAACTCAAGTTTCTTTTGAGACCTAGCCATCTCCTGCCTCATTCCATACCCTCGATCTATGTTCTGGGGCTCCCTTCCGGAACCTCTCGCTGGACACCTACTGTGGGGCAGTGGGACACTTACCTCCCTGAACATGTCTTAATGCCCTTCTACATGGCCAAAAAGCTTTCCTGCCTTACTAGGTCACTGCCGTTGGTGCTGGTGGCGGCAATGGCGGCCCTGACAAGGAAGAAGTATGCATGTCTTTCTGGTACAGAGCCATAAGAAGCAGGAGTGCTCCCAGGCATAACTCCCCTGGCTCTGCTCCTAAAAACACTCTCTCAAGTACAGCGTTGCTTAGCAATGTTTGCCTTCCCCCTGTACATTTGAAATTGGCAACATCTGTCCCTTTGGCAATTTTGACTCCTGCGAAGCACCCTGTGCAAAGTTTAAAAACATACAACTTGATTCGCCAATGGGCAGGCTGTCGCTCCTCCTCCCTTGCTCCCACAAAACTAAGACTCCAAAACGGCTTTACTCTTTCTGCTGCAGGAGAAAGATCAGTGGGGTTTACAGCAGCTGATGGCACATAAGCAAAATATTTAAGCCACCAGTGGGAGCTCCTATTAAACTACACCTAGTAAGTACCATGCCTGCATAATTACACCTGAGGATGTGTCTGAAATAAAAAACCTCATTTGATTAACAATTTCCTTTAGAACAGTTCTATCCCCTGGCATCATGTGTACGCAGGCAGGAGTCGTCAGATAAAAAGGTAGATCTGGGAGCAAAGGCAGCCATGTCCTTCCATCATCCTGCCCTTCTCTCCTCTCTCTTTTTCCGGAAAGCCCTCTGCATGCTAAGCAAGTACTTTGCTACTAGGCTTACACACCTCAAGCGCACTGAATGGCGATTTTCATGTTCACACTATACACGAACACAAAGAACAAGAAAATTAATCTAATATTAGAAACTTCATGACAATTCTGTTATCTAAGATTCTTAACAGTTTGCTGAGGTTATCACCAACACAAACATTCCTCACAGTGTTGTAATCACATGCATAACACAAAATCCATCTAAACATAAAATGTAGGTGAAATACCTTAGTTCTTCATATAATATTATCTAACACTGGTGGACAACTGAACATGAAACATGAGTGATAAAACTATAAAGTCTGCTACAATGGAACTCTGTGCATTCAACTCTACTATATAAACATTAAAGAAATCGGGCTACAATTTCCTCTTTACCTTTTAAACCAACCCATCTCTGACATTAGGAGCAACTGTTTCCAAAACCATTCTACTGGAACCAAGTTCTGGCTACAGAGGGTAGGCTGCACCAGTCTACCTGCCACAGAGAAAGAAAAACCTCCAAAGCCAGGCCTTTAATCCCAGCACTTGGGAGGCAGAGGAAGGCGGATCTCTGTGAGTTCAAGGCCATCCTGGTCTACAGAGTGAGTTCCAGGACAGCCAGGACTGTTACACAGAGAAATTCTGTCTTAGAAGACCAAATTGGGAGTTCTGGAAATCTCAGATTTCCAAGGTTATCGGCATAAGTTCCACCAACACACAGCATAGCTAATGAGCAAGATTCTTGCAGCCGTCAAGCCTCCATCCTTGGCTCTACAATGGATCAGGTATTAATTAAGCTCACTGCATGGAACACCGTGAGCATGTTGTTCCCAGAGTACATCCCTGAGTCTTACTATGTAGCCTTAGCTGGTCTGAATTCCTTCTTGGTCTATAGTGGCCTTGACCTCTTAACAGTCTCTGCCTCCCAAAACGAAGGGATTAAAGGCCTACATCACAATGCCCTGTGGCATTACCATTAACACCCCACTACCTCACACAGTGCGGCTAATGTCAGCAGCCACTCTATCTGTAGCTCTGAGGATGCCATGGTGTCATTGATATGCTCCTGATAAACTCTGAATTGACTTGCGTGGAGTAAGAAACATTGTGATTGTGGAGGGTGGGATCCTGTGCTCTGGGGCAGAGGGAGGAAGAAAAAGGGGCTGGGTGCTGTCCACCAGCCAGGTGCTGATAATCCCTCCAAATTGGGCTGGGAATAACTACAAAGCATCCCTCAAGAAATGCACAAGAAAAGGCTCAGGCTGGGATGGGAGCAAGGTAACACACAGAAAGGCCCTTTTTCTTTCCGACTGTCGAGACCAGTTAGGATTCTGTAACACACGCTGGCCACAAACTAACAGCAGCCTCCCACCTCAGCCTCCAGAGTGCTGAGATTATAGTGTGAGCCGCCATGTTAAGCAATGCTGTGTGTCACATGACCTACATGGCAATGATACCGGAAGGCAGACACTAGAATTTACTTACTCAGCTACTGGGGTATTAGTGAAATTTTCTCTATTCTGAGGTTTTTGACCTAACTCCTACTTTTTAGGACAGTTAACATTCCTAATGCTGCAACCCTTTAGTAACAGGTCATGTTGTAGTGACTCTAAACCATAAAATTGTTTCTGTTGCTACTTCATAACTGTAATTTTGCTATGAATCGTAATGTAAATATCTGTGTTCTCCAATGGTCTTAGGCACCCCTGTGAAAGGGTGGTTCAACCCCCACAGGGGTCACGACCCACACATTAATAACTGCTACTTTAGGACAAAAGCCACAAGCAGTGTCAACTAAGAAGTGAAGAACTAATTCTGTAAGCATGGGAGATTAAGCACAGGCTATAATGCCCTGTTAGGTAAATCACCTCTCCCCTTGATCTGCTGTGACTGATGGCCTACCCTTCTGTGGTACCCTGGAGGACATCTTTAAGACCCTGGATTGCATTATCTCTGAGTATGTTGACACTCCCTTTTGCTCCAATCTCCTTCAAGTCCTGTGGAACCAACATCCTTCAGGACAGAAATGCACTTCCAACAGTTATCACAAGAGGACCCAATTCACTGGGTACCAATACAGAGCCACAGTTGTCTGTCACCTTGTAGGAGGGATGATGGAAACCTTGTCCAAGGTGATAGCCCCTTAGATGGCAGCTTCTACATCTTTGGAGCACTTAACATCAAGATCATGACCATAGCAGTCCCCAAAAGTGACAAAAAGTTTGAACCTGATCCAGTGGCCAGAATGAGTCTGCTTCTGCACTGGCGTGATCTTTAGGGATGCTCCCAGAGAAGTCAATAATCTCAAGTTCCTTAGTGGGCAGGGAGAGCAGGCAGATCTCCTCCAGGGAGGTAATCCTCATGTGTCGACCAGGTAGGTGGCCCAGTCTGGTGACAAGGATCCATCTGTCGCACACACACACACACACACACACACACACACACACACACCCTGCGCCCCTCCACCACAACCACAACCCTAAGACCACTGCAGAACCCTCCTTGGTCTCCAGGTCCTCGAGGCCTGGCTGCTGCACCTGAACCATCTGCCAATGGATGACTCCTGAAGAAGATGGTGTCTACTCTCAAGAGTCAATTACTGCTTTGTTGGGAATTCAATGTGCTTCCAGTTTCTCGTGAAAACACCAAAATCAAGTAATCATGTTAAAGATTCTCTTACTAACTAATTATAGATCCAATTTTTCTCATTTTGTTCAAAGAGGTTCTGAAAGACCCTTTTCCAGGAAGACAGAGCATGGGGGGAGATCCCCCTGCCCTGCACGGGGATTATACACATGTAGCTTACACTCTTAACTCTAGATCCCCCTGCCCTGTGAAGGGATTACACACACGCAACGCACATTCTAACTCAAGATCTCCCTGTCTGTGCGGGGATTACACACATATAATGCACACACTAACTTGAGATCCCCTGCCATATTTTTAATTTTATCTTCTCCATGATCTGTACAACTTTGGTAGATTGGTACACACTGCCTGACATGTCACTAGAAGCACGAAGCACGTAAGCAAAGCAGGCCACATGCTGTGTGATAATGCTCTTGTACACTGTAGAAATTTGTCACTCGCACTGGTTTAATAAAACACCTCAGGACTGTGTGGGCACTGGACATATGTATTGAAATACAAAATAAAACCTAGGACAAAACATTCATGTACAAAATTTAAAAGCTAATAAATCTTTTGTTTGTTTTTTGTTTCTCTGTGTATGCCCAGCCATCCAGGAACTAGTTGTGTAGACTAAGCTGATCTCGAACTCAGAAATCCACCTGCCTCTGCCTCTGCCTCCCGAGTGCTGGGATTAAACACAAGTGCCACCAACTGCCGGGTTAAATCCTTTTTTAAAACTCATTTTTAAAATGAATTTAGTTCAGGTCCCCAGACAAATGTCCTAAATAGAGAATTTCACCCCATACCATGATCCTCAACCCACCCCCACTGGCAGCGAGTCAGACATGAAATAGGGATTATCATTGAGATCAACACCAAGTTAAGAAATCTTCATGCTGAGCACAACACAGCAAACACTCCAGTTTTCAGCCAGTCCTCACTTGTGCTTAAATACAAAAGAGACACTGCTATCTGACCCCACAATGCTCACCACCTGGAGGAGGGCCCACAGCACACAGCCGAAGAAGCCCAGAGGCCAGGGGCAGACAGAGCTTCAGCAGCACTGCTGAGGATCAGGAAAAGCAGAAAGCAAATGAGAGCCAGGTCTCCTTGCCTCCCTCTCGGCTCTGGGAGAGGCTTTCTAAAGACAGAAGCACCACTACCAAACACAAAGAAGGCTAATGCTGAAGACAGGAGCAGTGGTGGACACCTGCAGTCCCAGCTACCAGGAAGGCTGAGGCAGGATTGCCTGGGCCCCAGGGAACAGCCCAAGTGCTAGAGGCCAGACTGGGCACAATAGTAAGACCAAACAGAAGAGAAAGAAGGCCGTGAAAAGTACTCAAAGATGTTAGATTTAATAAAATCCCCTTCTCGTGTACTGCCATCATGGTATAAGGAGGACCGAAGCAGCCAGCAGGCTCAGGGACCGTGGAAGAGATCTCAGGTGAAGACAGGACAGTAAAGGAGAGAAATGTGGGAGCTTCCTGCGACTACTCATAAAGTAACATCCAAAGGACTAAGGTGCAAAACACTAAAGCTGCTTGCAGAAAGAAAATGATCCTGGGGCCAGGAAGAAAGCAGGAGACCATCGCCAGTGTCCGAGGCAGGACAAGGAAAGAGAGACACAGTGAAATGAAGCCCAGTGGATAAATATGAGACACCCACAAAGCTCTGGAGGGGCCGCAGATGAAAGGGCCGGGAGCTTGACATTTTGAGGCTAGATAGTGTCATTCTGTGATACTTTCCAATTGCAGCAGCTGAAGTCTGGGTAAACATCGCCAGGGAGAGGTGAAGGCAGAGCCCTGGGGAGAAGACAAGAACAGGTACTGCCAACAGAGATGAAGGCCTGTCTACAGACAGAAGTGAAAGCTAGCTACAGAGCAGGTACACGGTGTGTCTCACATTCAGAGACGGCAAACATTACATGACCTGGCGAGCTTTCCTGGGTCATCCGGTGGCACAGCCCAAACGGCAGAGGCCCAAGAAGTCAGGAAAAGACACAGGCAGAGTGTCTGCCATGGAGGAAACAAGGAAGTAGTGATGGCAGTAGACAGGAAGGACTGTGCTAGGAAGCTGGGAAAGACGACTGCAATTTAACACCTGGAGCCAGTGCTGGAGAGTGCAGCGCTTCAAAATAGCAAAATGGAGGAGGCACTGGAGTGCAGGAAGAAGGGCAAGAGGAAGAATGGCGCCTGCTGTGAGACCACAGGATGTAAAGCAAAGGAAGGACGCAGGTGTGAGTAACTAGGTGAGATCAGAGGAATCCTATCCGGGTGCTTCCAACTCTGAAGGTAAGAGGCAAAGCCAAGGCCTGCGTATAAAATCCTCAGGACCTCAACCACCCTTTCCTATGCAGCGCCTCAACTGTCCTAATTGCATTTCATCAGTCATCAGCTCAGGTAATCAGGGAGCCTGACACCTAAGTCACAAGTCTTCAGCACTCCACGGACAGGCTTTGGGCCAGGGCACCGGCACTGGGAACCAACCAGAGGGCTGGGAGCCCTTAAACTCCCTAGAGATTCAGCTCTACAACATGCAAAATGTGATTCGTGCCAACTCATGTCACAATTTGCTTTAACAATGGAGAGAGACAAATGAACAAGTTCTTCAGAAATCAAAGTAAAACATTTCTGATTGCCTGTTTTTATAAGGTGTAATATTTACTCCAGAAACTGCCAAGCCAAGTGGATGTGATTGAGCACAAGTCTGCACTGCCTAGAGACATCAAGTGGTGCAGGGAGGGGAACACAGACCCCCATGACACTGGCAAACAGGTCTTCTTGGTTTGTTTACTTGTATGGGTCAGAACTGATTTCTAACTCGAGATCCCCCTGCCCTGTGCAGGGATTACACACATGTAATGCACACACTAACTCGAGATCCCCCTGCCCTGTGCAGGGATTACACACATGTAATGCACACACTAACTCGAGATCCCCCTGCCCTGTGAGGGGATTACACATGTAACACGCACTTCACTGCAAACTAATTCCTAAAACACTGGCAATGCTAAAGCAAACGGTCTCTTTCCCTGAGCTTTATTTTCGATCCTCTAAACATCAAATGTGGAGGGGGCTGGAGAGGTTTACAAACATCTAGAATTCCAGCTGCAGGACACCTGATGCCCTCCCTCTTCTGGCCTGTGAAGGCACCAAGCACACAAATGATGCAGACATGCATGCAGGCAAACCCCCACACAAACAGAGATTCAAACGGGGGCAGGGACAGCCTAGTGTGCATGAGGCCTCTAGGTTCAATGCTAAGCACTGAAATTTGAGTTAAATAAGTAAAATTTGGGAAGGAGGCCTATCCATCTGGAACATCCTGACTAGGGTTCATAGTCCCTTCGGTCTATTTCAGAAACACTAACATGACTGGCCTTTCTGCCACTCAAGATTACAAATTCCTCTCCTTAATATCACTCCAAATTCTGCATTTTTCTTTTACTTATATTTTCACATTTATCAGAGGGAAGCAGGTAGAAGGTAACTTGCAGGAACTGGTTCTCTCCTTCTACCATGTGGATCTCTTGAGGGCGGGAGTGGAGGGAATTAGGAGAGTGGGGGTTTCTCCCACATCTTGAATTTTTGCCATTTAATGTGTATTTGAGACACAGGACTCTGTGGGCCAAACAGTCCTGGTGTATGTCCTGAGGAGCAGGCACTGAGATGTGATCTGGTGAATGCAGAGGGGTTCTTGGCACAGAAGCACCTGTGGCGGACAATGAACTAAACGTAAACTTGTCTTTGGGGTCAGTGTCGCTGTGATGTGACAGTTTCCTCTGATCCCAGCCAGAGTTCTTATGCCAGTGGCAAGCTGCCATGCCAACTGCCTGGCAGTTCTGTGGCTGTGCCATTGAATGGGATGATGGAGGACTCGGGGTAATTGATACACGTGGGGCAGAATCAGGAGGCGTTGGTCTGTGTCTACCTCTGTGGAGGTTACAGGTGTTGGATGAAGACTGAAAACCATGTTCAGTGATGAACAAGAAATGAGTGTCCTAGACCTCTCTGGAGCCTGGCCAGGTCCTGGACCTGCAAAGCTAAATATAGAAACTTAAAAATAGTGACAAGTGACCCACAGACATTTTGAGCAAGAGCTGCTAACAGACAGACCAGGGAGGGATACAAGCTGCTTTGTTTTCGCCAGTGTGTTTTCTGGGGTTCTGTTTATCAAGCCAGTATTTACAAGCTAGAGAGCTGAGGTATAAAATGATACTTTCTGTTCTCCGGAAGTGAAGTGTCCTGTTTTAGTGCAAAACAGTGTCCACCTGCAGTGCAGTCAGGCAAGATTCTGAAAAACATTTTAAGCTCTGACAAAAGTACTACAGAAAAAAAAAAATTGAAAAGTTCTAAAATTGCTGGAAGAAAGTTAGTGCAAAGGATAGAACTGGTTGAGAGAGTGAAAAGACAGAATTGCTAGCAGCCCGGGGGGGGGGGCGGGAGGTGCAAAGCTGAAACTGGAAGCTATGTCGGGGTGGTATCAGCTGGAACTGTTTTTTTCACTTTCTGTTCCTTCTCAAAATTGCCAGAAGTACATTTGGTACCAGGATAAGAAATTCCTGTTCCCCCTTGCTGTTCTCACACTTCAGACATTTGTGGAGGGATATTAGACTCCTCCGGGGCCCTGGAAAAGTGACTCTGCCAACACTGGGAGTCTCCTGCCTGGCACTGTGCTCTCCAGGCTCGTTGAATCATTTAACTCTTTCCTGTGTTGATGCTGCCATTTGTGTGACATTTAGAATACAAGGACAGAAAACCAGGGAAGATGGCCAGAGAAATGGTTTTGGTTTGGGCCGTCTGGGTGTGATGAGCAGAACTCAGACATCTATGCAGAATTCTTCCTAGGAAAGGGCCGGGATCACAGAGCAAACTTACATTTTGGCCTTGCATTTCTCCTTCCCAGTAGCCAAGAGCTACAACTTTGGGGGGGAAATCATTATTTTCCAAGTTTAAATTTGCTGCTTGTTCATATTCTCCAGGAACTCCATAATCAGCTATTTTTACACTGACTTTGTTATTTTTAGCTGTTAAAATCATAGATTGACAAAGCACAGCCCTCCCCTCCCCCACAGCGGTCCTGTCTCCAAACAAACCAGGCCTTTTTTCTTGAACTTCATCTTCTGTTTATGCATGGCCTACTTTCGGCTTGCACGTCCCCCTTTAGCCCATGGTAATTTGTCAAGCTCCAGCTAATCGCCTTAATCCACTGCACTGAAGGATTTAAGTTTAATATTTTAATTGAGGTGCCTTAGTATTTAAGTAATTAGAGGTCATATTCCTAGCTCTCTCCTTTAGACAAATTACCTCAGTTTGCTCTTTAATTCTAATTTATAAATAACAGTTCTAAGAGTTCACAGTGGGCATCATTTGGAGTTTAGGATTGAAAGTATGAATTAAGAAAAGAGTAATCTGTGATACCTATGCTTCTTGCACTCATTCTTAAGAGTCTCAAGCCTGTGGGTTTTCCTTAGAGTTCACTTTTATTTTTTATAACCATAATTATCCATATGTATAGGATGCAGTGTGGTAGTTCAAAACCTGCGGTATCTCAGTATTAACGAATCAGTAGTTATTACTTCCTTAAATACTTAACATTTAGTATTTCCTTAAATATTTAAAAAGTTAACATGTAGCAACTACGTATCTGTGAAACAGCTGACACTTCAATACATGTTTACAATGCGCACTAGTCAAAATGGTAGTTAATTTTCATTTAGTTATTGTTTCGCGTTTGGAAGTTGTGAATAGAATCAGCATTTAACATACTACCTAAAGCCAACACTTGCTGTCGTATTTCAGAAGAATTTCATCTGCTGTTTTCCAGAATCCTGTTGTAGCCTTCGAATTCCGTAAGTTATTTCCAACATTTTTTCATGCCTGAGAACTTGTGAGCTTTGGAAAGAATTATTTTCCTATCAGTTAATCTGGACATTCTAACGTCTTTCACGTCTGACAGGTCATCGAGTCACTGAGGGACTCTCTAGCTTTACCAGCCACATCTCGGCGTCTCAGTCGGAAACACTGAAAACCCAAACCGGGAAAATGAACGGATGACAGCCCGGGTACAGAATCCAGACCCGTGTGCTGCCTCTTCCGGAATTCCCATCTCTGGGTACAGCACTTCTAGGTCACAAAGCTCGCAGTTCTCCGCCTGCCTCTCTGCCTCCTGAGTGACAAGAAAGGCGAGCAACATGAGACCAGGTCCTGCATGCTTTCTTTCTACAGCTGGATATTGAAGCACTTTAGGTATTAGTGAAAGTAATTTCTGGGCTAGAGGTTTTAGGAGAAAAAAAATAAAGGTGAGACGAAATGAGAAGTTGTGGGGTGGTGGCTAGCCTTAGCTCCAGAGACTGGGGAAAGGCCCAGCAGTGCGGAGCAGCCTGGGAGATGAATGTGCAGGGCCAAACCCCACGGCTGAAATTCATTATTCACTTATTGAGGAATTCACAAAAGAACAATATTCACTAATAAAATAGGTTTGTATTGGATAATGTCTTGAATTTCTGTGAAAGCCTAAACAAGATGTTAGCCACACTGTGTCAGTTTACTCAAAAAGTTCTCCTGAGCTCTGTGTGCATGCAGACGGGGCATCCACATGATGGGGAAGGTAGACTGGCTAGGCTGAGAGCGGAACTCAGTCTTGGGGCTGATGACACGGCTCGGTGGGCAGAGGTGCCTGCTGCCAAGAGGGAGAGCCGATCCCAGATGCACATGGTGGAGAGAACCAACTCTGGCAAGTTACCACCTTGCACTTGCCACCAAATGTTTAGTCCCCAAAACCCACACGGTGGAGGTAAGGGTCCAACTATCACAAGTGTGCAGGCAAACGCTCACACATGCAACACACTCACACTCAACATACTAACACCCTCACACACTCCAATGCAACACACACACAATAAATATAGTTAATTTTTTTAAAAAACCTGACATTTTGCCGGGAGGTGGTGGCGCACGCCTTTAATCCCAGCACTCGGGAGGCAGAAGCAGGAGGATCTCTGTGAGTTCGAGACCAGCCTGGTCTACAAGAGCTAGTTCCAGGACAGGCTCCAAAGCTGCTGAGAAACCCTGTCTCGAAAAACCCAAAAAAAAAAAACCGACCTTTTTTGGTTTAAAAAAAAAACCTTCACCATCTTACTACTTTGATTTTACTTGCCTTAGGAAACAATGGCAGGGACCAAAAAGTCTTAATCCTAATATGTGCACTATTGTTTGCGTTTTCTTTCAAACTGGTAAGGACCTAACAAGACAAAAGGGACAGTTCCAAACTATCTGGAATCAGAAATGCCACACATCTGGGTAGAGGGACACACACGGGTACCCTCTAATCTGACTCATGGGCTCCATGCTTTAACATGTGTCTCAGTGAGGAGTCTTTAAGCCAGTCTGCAACTGCAGGCTGAACAAGGTGTCCTGCTGAAGTGCTGAGGGAGGAGTTGAGGCAGGAGACTCTGAGGTCTGAACAATGAGATGGCTGTCTTAAAAATAAGAAAGTTTGAATTCCAGTATCTACTATCAATCGTGTTAGACCTGAGTTCTTTGTAGACTGATAAACTCCTAAAGCCAAAAGAATACCCCCATGTACTCCACCCAAGATCCCCAGTCACCTTGCTCCTCCCATCCCCCAAAGACCTGAACCCTCAAGACTCTCTGACTGGAAACGTTCCAAGGAATGCCACTCACCTCCACCGACTGCGAAGGCATCCTCAGTCTGGTGAGCTTGGCCTTGGCAGGTACCTTTACATCTGACTTTTCAAAGCTCTGCTGACCATAGTCTTCCAGCGGTGGCTTCAGCTCTGGCGACTCGCTAGGAGCCTGATCCTGACCATCCATGGGCCGGACATACGCTGTGGGCTTCTGCTGCATTGCAACACTTTTGGAGGGGAGAGGAGGGGGTGGAAACGTCTGGGAAGGGGCTACCCCAAGGCTGGTAACTGCCACCAAACTGTCAAGAGGAGTCTCATTATCTTGACCCTTCGCCACCAGGTCCTTGGAAGACACAGCTGCACAGTAGCTTTTATTGCCAGTGCCACTGCTGCTGTGAACCTTGCTGGTTCCTTGCAGTCTGGAATGTACAGGTGACAAAGGGGGCACAGGGGATGGCAAAGAGGAGATTAAGGGTGAGAGCTTCATCTCTGGAGCTGAGTCACCATCAGCTCTGCGATCATACTTTCTGTGGCTGGAACAGTGCCCTTCCTGACTGAGGCGATCTTGAGTCAGACGCTGGCTGTCAGGCGGGCCATAGTTTTTGGCATGGAGACTTGGCACTGGCTCCATCCTTGGCGGCGCCATCTTTGGACTGTGGCTAATGTTACCGACAGAAAGTGATCCAGGGGCAGAAGTAGGAATAGGCTGGTGGTAGACATGTGTGCGGAAGGAGTGGGATGCAAGGCTGCTCCCCCTGTCATGAAGCGAAGGGTATCTTGGCTTCCCCGGCCTGTCTTCCGCGCCCTCTAGCCGCTGAGGGCAAGACTTGGCGCTCAGGAACTCCTTCATCTCTTCGTAGTCACCTAGCATGTTCTGTATGCGACTCGACAGCTCATCACCTTTAGCCGTCTACAAACACAAAGACAGCGGGCTCAGACTGCGGAAACAAATCCACGCAGAGCAACCACTTAATAAACTATTCTGCAATCACAGTGACTTAACGTGTAATGCCATGTTAACGAAGTCCCCCGCTGAGAAGCCTGCCGCGGACACACGTTACTAATTACAGGAGACTAACGTTACAAAAGAAAACCACACACTTTGGTAATTCTGACTAACCGTGTTCAAAGAGTTCAGATTTTGTTTTCAAAAACAACCTCTGGGATAAGTTATTTTCTTAGTTATGACCCCTGATTGAACTCGGTGGCGCTGAATAGCTTTATCGTCGAGTTTTACGTTATGATAGGCCAGCTTTTCTCCCTCTCACACCCAGTGAATACCTTGTAGGGCTCTCCAAACAGCGGCGTCTTCTCAGCAAACACCTCTTTCTCTTGGTGAGCTTCTTGATTGCGTCTCTCCTTCTCTCGAATCCGAAGCAGGTTTCTATCCTCATTGTACAAGCTTTTCCAAATGCCACAAAAGAACAACAACAAAAACTATCAGTATCTGAGTCTCGTTGAGCACACATGGGTGTGGCAGGAGCAAGAATAGGCTCAAGATGATGTGGTGGCAGGGGGGTCACTAAAGAAGGCACAGCTGGGATTGCAGAGATGACCTGGCAGTTAGGAGTGCACACTACTCTCGCACGGGACCTGAGTTCCATTCCTGAGACCTACATCTAGTGGCTCATATACATAGCTCACAGCTACCTGTGACTCCATCTCCAAAAAACTAACACGTCTTCTGGGCTCTGTGAACACCTCTGGGTGTGAACACAGCTCTCGCACTCCCACTTCAAAATAAAAATGGGGACTGGAGAGATGGCTCCAAGGTTAAGAGCACAGGCTGCTCTTCTAGAGGTCCTGAGTTCAATTCCCAGCAACTACATGGTGGCTCACAGCCATCGACAATGAGATCTGGTGTCCTCTCCTGTCTGGCAAGCATACATGCAGGCAGAACACTGTATACGTAATAAATAAATCTTCTTCTTTTTTTTTTGTTTTAGTTTTTATTTTTCGAGACAGGGTTTCTCAGTAGCTTTGGAGCCTGTCCTGGAACTAGCTCTTGTAGCCCAGGCTGGCCCTGAACAGAGATCTGCCTGTCTCTGCCTCCCGAGTGTTGGAATTAAAGGTGTGCACCACCACCGCCCGATTTAAATAAATCTTCTTAAAATTAGAAATAAATGCAAGGAGGGAGGGGGAAGGGATGGAGGAGGGAAAAGCACAAGTCTGACCGGGCCAGCAGCTCATACCAGTAATTCCACTACTGAAACAGGAGGATTGCCAAAAGTTCAAGGCCATCCTTGTCTACAGAGAAAATTCAATAAAAGATTTTTGGTCTACTCTGGGGGCATCTCAGCAAATAAACTCATAAAGATGATTTGTGCTCACTTCAAATGGCAAGAATGAAGAATCCAACTACACATATCAGTTCTCTATACTAAGAATGTCACACAGTCCAATTTATACCACATAAAAATATATCCTACACCTTCAGATGTGTTATCAACCTGGTTAAAATGAACTCGCTGACAGGCAAATCGGAGACAGATTCTTTCTGAAAGCAAGTCGACTTTCGGCTCCATATGAGCCCCAAGCAGGTCTGTCCACTGCCTGCCCTCTCCAGACCTCCCTTTGTGATCTACATTGAATAATGAGAAATAAAAGAAATATAAAAAGACTTTGTCTTCTTGACCTGCTTCAGGGAATCTGCTAAGACTTCCCTATCTGAACAAAAGAAAACATTTGATTGCCTTGGCTGTGTCTACCTGCCTTCCCCAATTCTAGCTGACATCAAATGCCCTCTCCAATGCTCTCCCATGCTTCCAATCTTATGATGAGAGCCTCCTGGTCGCCCCAGCTTAATCTTCTAAATCAGCCTTCCTTTACTGACTGGGTCTATGGTCCTGATTCTTACGTCACTCTCCATATCTAAAATGACAATCCTTAGACTACAGAGTAACCACCAAATCTTTGCTTTGGCATTAGAATTCCCTGACAATGTCCCACAGGCCTGTTACAAGCACTTGACCATTCCCCAATGCCCAAGAACACCTAGTAAGAGTCAGTCCCTTCTGCTAACCTGCACTCAGATCCCCTCTACTGAAAGGAAACCATTCTTCCAGGACTGGCTTTCGTGCTGGCCTACAGGGCCACCCTACAAATCACCCCAAACTCTGTCACACCAAGCCATGGCCTAGGAGTAGATCTGCTTCCATGCCAACCACAAACCTCTGCCCTCTCTCCCTCTATCTCCTCTGCCCCCCCCAATTAACCACATACCTGCACCCCTAACTTTCAATTTCTGACAGACTCAAATGAATTCAAATGTCACATACTTTAAAGACACCCCTCAAGTCCACTAACTATATGCCTGCCCAACGTGTCATCTGGCCATTGCTTCTTTCACACCCCCCTAGAACAGGGTTCCATTAGAGCAGAAAGTCACCATCACTCTCTTCTGGTACCTAAATGTGGCACTGCATGGACGCCAATCAAATATTTTGTTAAAGCACAACCATTAATACAAACAGTAGTATGTATGTATGTATGTATGTATGTATGCATGCATGCATGCTTGCAGGATTTTCGGGGACAGGGTTTCTCTGTGTAGCCCTGGTTGTCCCAGAACTAATTCTGTAAACCAGTCTGGCCTTAAACTCAGAGTTATGTCTGCCTCTGCCTCCTCTGACACCAACACCCAGACCAGGATTTTCTTTTTGTTACTTCCTTGACAACATTTTTTCTTATATTTAAGACTAGGAAAAATATGCAAAAACAATTTGAGAAAATAAGTCAATCTAAACTACAGTGTACCCACCTCTGCCTCCCCAGGGCTGAGCATCATAAAGCAACACCAAAGCCTTTGAATTTAACTCACTGTCACCGTTTAGCTGAACATCTCTAAGTAGTGAGGTGAGTAGAGGCAATCATGTCTAAGTCCAGCCTGGGAGACTCACCCACACTGTCTGTGGTCTCTTTCGCCAAGGTTCCCGGACAAGGCAGAAAGCAAAAGAACCAGTTCACAGAGGTACTCAGGGAAGGCTGGCGATCCGTTCTAGGCTGGCTCTTTTCTTTAAGCAGCTAACGGCATTGCCGGCTTCTGGTTCACTTCGGTATTGACGTGTTACAAATCTGCAGTAGCTCAAGGGTTGTTTCTGAAAGGGTTGTCCTGGGCAATCTCTTTTTTCCAGAAATATTTTTTTTCGTAGTTCCTTTGACATTAGGGGCAAGGCAAATTTCAAAACTAAGCAGTGCCATCATCCAGACCACAAGTGGAACCTTTGCAGACTATTTCAAACCAAGTACAGGGCAAGGCGGGGGAAACAGAAAAATTGCTGTGTGTGCATACGAATGTGTACAGTGTGCGGGCCAGACACATTTCAGTGTGCATATGGGGCAGGCAACAGCCTTGGAGAGTCTGTTCATTTGCTTTCCATCTTTGTGTCAGTTCCAGGAATTAAATAAACTCAAGCTTTCACTGGCAGTACAGCCATTGGGCAATATCCTTTCTTACTGTTACTACGGTCATTGGTACATCTCTGTTCATGCACACATACATGATGTGGCTATCACATACTGACTAATGGCTTTGCTTCTCTCCTTCCATTTTTATGTGTGTTCTAGGACTTGAACTCTGGGTTCCAGACTTGCACACAACTCACTTTACCTGCTGAGCCATCTCACCGGCCTGGGGAGAAGGAAGAGAGAGAGAGAGAGAGAGAGAGAGAGAGAGAGAGAG
>JAQHUG010000138.1:878503-908943 GCA_028555095.1 Dicrostonyx torquatus
CACACACACACACACACACACTCTGCTGCTGGGCCACCCTAACTATTTCCCACCTCCACAACCTGCCGGCTTCTTCAGACACACACAAGATGTCAGGTTACTGACACATACAACACCATCCTAGGGAAAGACGGGACAGGTGGGTGTCAGAAGTAAAAAGAAAATGAAATTAACTGCAGCCTTGGAGGATGTCACAAAACCAGTCAATGCTGTCAAGTCCCTCCCCTCGCCCCCCATGCTAAGCAGGCACCTCTGGGCTACATGAAAGGCACACTGGGACAGAAGTGCACAGTGTCATCCAGAGCCCTACTGTGCAAACTCTGGGGCAATTTCCTACTTCAAATGACTTTATGCCTTTAAAAAAAAATAGATTTAATTATTTGGTGTATGGTAATGTATGCTTGTATGGTCTGTGCATGCAGTGCCCTCACAGGCCAGAGGAGGGAGTCAAATCCCTAGGAACCAGAGTTATAGATCACTGGTAGCCATCATGTGTGCTGGGAATCAAAACCAGGTCCTACAGAAGAGTAGCTTGCATTCGTAAAATGCTGAGCCATCTCTCCAACTCAGGATGGTTTGGGGGTTTTTTTTTTGAGTTTTTTTTTGTTTGTTTTTGTCGAGACAGGGTTTCTCTGTGGCTTTGGAGCCTGTCCTGGAACTAGCTCTTGTAGACCAGGGTGGCCTCAAACTCACAGAGATCCACCTGCCTCTGCCTCCCGAGTGCTGGGATTAAAGGCGTGCGCCACCACCGCCCGGCTCTCAGGATGGTTTTTATGTTCGCCTCTAAGACTTTTCATTTTAAAAAGTAGATACTGTGTTGATAATAAATTGTTTGTTTGGTTGAGTCCCATCCACCCACCAGGACAGGGTCTCTCTGTGTAGCCCTGGCTGTCCTGGAACTTGCTTTGTAGATCAGGCTGACCTAAAACTCCAATCTGCCAGTCTCTGCCTCCCTAGGGCTGGGACTAAAGGCGTGCATAGGTGGCAATAGGTGGCAATAATTTCTTCTGGAATATTCTGTCTTTTTCAGTAGCATTAGATTTCAGTTATCCACTTTCCTGACTTGAAGGAAAAGGCTATAAATCTCCCAGCTTATTGCTATCTCATCTAAATGTCTTCCCTGGGCCCCTCATCCTCAAAGATAACAAGGCAGGGCTGTGTGCTGGGAAGTGAGCCAGGCTGGCCTGGGCCCCAGTGCCGCTTTCCCGCCAGCAGCTTCTTCTGTGCTGCCCTGGCACTTATCAGCAGCTCCGGAGTGGGGAGGTGTGTGTCAGAGGAAATGAGAAGGCACATCAAGTCTAAAACCATCTGAGGCACTGGCTCCGGCTGAACCTAACCATGCTATGATTCTTTTGGATGGGATGCAGAAAATGAAAGGGACAGGAGAGGGGGCGTGGCGGAATGTAAAAGAGCAGACCTGTGACTGGAACTAGCAAGGCCCAGGAAGTCCCCACAAAAGGAATGGCTTTGGAAAATATGAGGAATCAAGACAACTGCCTGCTGCTAAAGGTCAGAATTCATGCTCCAAAAACGCCTGGAGAAGTTGGTACCCTAGATCAGAGGAACTTTAAAGGGACTGTGTCCTGAATGGGTAACACTCAAAATTCAAAGAAGGTAGAGTGAGCTTCCAACCTTAAAACCACCTTCCCTCCTCCATCGTCAAATGCCGCTGGGGAGACACCACTTCCCTTACAAGCCAGCAGTGTCAGAAACTCAACTGCTCCCTCACAGTAAAGCCGCTGAGAAACGGCTGAAGCATCTGTGTGCATTCTGCTCAGAGCGGAGAGGTGCAGACAGGTACAGCATCAGATAACCTGGCTGACAAATCACAACTTGCCCAGCTTCAGCTTGGGGCCAGGTTATCGAGAGATCCGCTCCCAGATTGCCTGGAAGGGCACCTAGCTATTCCCACATTTATCTCATCATGGCCCAAAGGGAAGGCTCTGAGAGCAAGCCTTGAGCTCAGAAATCAAAGGCCCAACCCATGCAGAACGATGACATTAACTGATCCCCTCTCTTTCCCTGGGGCCCCTGCCTGCCTACCCACAGCTTGAGTAACACAGCCCTGGCAATAATAAACCCGCAGCCCAGTCATCCTACCGTTCGGTGAATAAATTCTTGTTTGTTTGGGGTTTTGTTTGTTTACTTTTCGAGACAGCGTTTCTCCATGTAGCCATGGATGTCCCGGAATTCACTCTGTAGCCCAGGGTGGCCATAAACTCACAGGGATCAACCTGCTTCTGCCTCCCAAGTGCTGGGATTACAGGTGTGCAAAGTCATGTCACACTCTTTGGACTGTTTTTAAGAACAGAAATAACACCAAGGGGGAAAATAGTAATATGTAAGTTTAGTCATGTTTTAATCAATCACCTTCCCACATAAATACCAAAAAATAAACTAAAAATAGTTCTGTACCTTCGTTATCCTGTCAAAGCATCCCAGCCCACTTTAAGGTTTGTGCCTCTTCGCATGTTTCATGAGGAGGAAAAAACTATACTCCTGAATTTCAATGACATTTATATATATTCTAAAATATTTAGGAAAACGTATACTGACATACATAATTTAAACAAGTATAAAAAAATAAGTATATTAATGGTTGGCTAGAGTGACTAGGACATGAATTCACTGTAAGAATGTTGTCATAGTCTGTAATCGGACTTTCTCTTGTGAATTCATTCAACTTTTATAAATGCTTGGAAGTTTTACATCAACCACTGATATAAACCGAGGCTGACGCAGGCGCCACAGGTGAGTGCCTCCACCTCTCCCTCTGACTCTGCCCTCTAGACCTAGCTTGCAGTTCATCAAGCTTCATCAGAACAGGAAAGGCGTGGAAGCTTACGTGCATCTACCAGATTTACAGTGAATGTATACAAGCAAGGAAAAACTGCGGCCCAGAACTTGCAAAATAAGTGTTGGCCAAACAAGAACGTGTGGATCGGATCCGTGTGTTCTCAGTGTCTGCTCTGGCTTGGTTTGGGGAAACGTGTCTTTCTGTTTCTTTTTGACGAGGGTCTTACTGGGAACCCCAGGCTGGCCTTAAGCTCTAGGTCCCATCTAAGCCTCCCGAGTGTGGGAATCACCATGCTTGGCTCTGCTTGTGGGCGTAGCTCCCCTGGGAAACAAATGACCCAGAACAAGAGCCTGGCTTCATGTTCCCTGGTTAGCCCTACCACGATCTTGCTTTTACTTGGGAATCAGGTGTTCGTGAGACTTCAGCAAATTAACCCTCTCTGGGCTCATGTCCTGTTTCTTCATCTTCTGGTTTCTGCCTCTAAAGAACAAGCCCCACCCTCAGCACACACAAACACTGAGCTTGGATTTGAGAAAGGGGTGGAGTCTACAGCTCTATTTACCTAGTTTGTCTCATATCTGCAATCTAGCCAACAAGTCCCTATTTTTAAAAATCACTTCATACAGGTCCTGCATTTCAAAGTGCAAAGTTCACCATTAAAAATTACCCTTGGAATTTTTCCCCAGGCTGGAGAAATAGCTCAGTAAGAACACAAGGATCTGAGTTCAAATCCCCAGTATCCATGTAAAACGCCAGGTGGGAGAAAAAAAAGGGGAGACAGGTTGTTTCTGAGAGTTTGCTGGCAGCAGCCTACTTGAAAATGACAGGTCATTCTGTGGGAGACAAGGGAAAGAGACAAGGAAGCTAGCTGGAGTAAAATGGGGTGCTACTCATAACCATATTTAAAGTGCTCTTCTGCCTAAAGTCATATTTATATTGATCAGACTGTTACAGAGTTTCCTTAATTGATGGCATTCATTAAAAAAATTAAAAATACACAACAAAAGGTCCAGGACTAAACACGTTCACTTGAAAACAGCTGTAGGGTGAGGGAACAGGGAGATGGGCCACACTGAGTGTGGGCCCAGCAGCAGTCTCGTGTGAACATGCCGTCTCAGGAAGCCACAGAACCCTGAGAAAAAGCAACTGGGCAACACGCACCTGCTTTTCTGTGATAGTCTCTGATGTACCTAAAACCTCATAAAGATCTTTTGAGAGGTGAAGGCTCTCCTTCAGCCTACTCCATGAGCAGCCCTCTATATGGGCAGGAGGTTAGCTCTAAGCTTTGGTACTTAGTGGCCAGGTAAGTGACCTGGCTATCTAACCCAGCAGTTCTCACCCTGTGAGGATTTGACCATTTCACAGGGCTAAGACCTAATTTTGGGCAGCAGTGCTGGCCACAGTTTGCATGTTTTATTTGCCCTTTTATTGGCTGATATCTGACCTCAGAGGGAAGATGGGCTGCCCACCTTACCCAGCTTAGTGCCCTGCACACAGGTAGCAGAAAAGCATAGTAAGGCCAGGGTTATAGAGAGACCCTGTCTGGAAGGAATGGAGAGAGGAAGGAAGGGGGAAAAGAAGGCACGCAGGCAAGCTCTACATCAAGGAGTTGTCTTAAACGATATGAATTAAAAATAATTCATTTTCTAACAATCAAATACAAAACTGGTCACAACTTATAGTCATTCCTTTCACAGACCACACAACTACATAGATGGCAAATAACTTCCAAAAAGTTAACTAAAATTAGATCTGCTAAATTTAAGCTAGAATGAACAAATAATTAGAATACCAACTTGGCAATTTCTTGAGAAAAAAATTAACCATGGGCTGTAAGATGGTTCACAGAATGAAGATAAGATGCTGAGCAAGCCTAGCACCACAAGTTCAATATTGCTCTAGAACCCATATGGAGGCTAAAGATCCAGCTCACTAAGCTGCCCTCACACCATGGTGTACGCACACACACGCGCGTGCACACAGACACACACAGTAAAATCTAAAAATAAGCATGGAGCGATCACAGAACCCATAAACTTCACCTCTAAGTACACAACAATGAAAAAGTAAAACATGCTCACAAAAACTTGCAAGGAAATTTTATAATAGTGCAAAAAGCTGCAAACAACCTGTTCACCCCAACCCACACTGCAACTATCCAATAGTACGTACAACAGAACATAGACTGGACCATAAAAGAACCACAAAAATTATCGGAGTGAAAAAAAATGGACCCAAGAAACCACAACATTCCGTATATGAATCCATTTATGTAAAATGCCCAGAAAAGGCAATTTTACCCAGACAGAAAGTAGGCTAATAGCTACATGGGTCTGGGAACTAGGATTAACTGTGATTGACGTGGAGATCTTGCTTGAGGAGCGGGGTAGGGCGGGTGATCTACAAAAACCCATTTTCTCCTCCAGAGGAGCGAGATACAGAAGAAAGAAAAAACGGTCAAGGGAAGAAGGTGGCCCCAGCCCCAATCTCTGCTATGAAGAAACAGGAAGCCAAAAAACTGGTGAGTCTTCAGTTTGAGAACTTTGGTATTGGACAAGACATCCAGCCCAAAAGAGACCTCACAGGCTTCGTCAAATGGCTCCACTACATCCAGCTGCCATGGCAAAGGGCTACCTTCTACATGTCTCTAAGTACCTGCTGCCATTAGCCAGCTCACCGAGGCCCCAGAATCAAACAGCACCCAGCTGCTTCAGCTGGCCTACTAGAGCAGGCAGCAGAGAGCAGCAAAAGCTGCTGGCCTGGGCTGATAAGAAAACTGCTGGCAAAGGAGGCCTCACTAAGAGACCACCGGTCCTTCAAGATGGTCACTATTTTGCTAGAGAACAAGAAGGCTCTGCTTGTGGTGATGGCGGGTGATGTGTACTCCAGCCTGCCCTGTCTCACACGTTGGAGGGAGTCATCGTCAATGGGAAGGGCAGGCTGGCCCAAAGGAAGCTGTATACCACCATTGCTTCACAACTGTTAACTCAGAAGACAAAGGGCCAAAGACAAAGGTGATGGAAGCCATCAGGACCACTTAAAAGGGTGGGTTAGATCTGTGACCACCATGGGAGCCAATATCCAGGCTCCAAAATCTGTGGCTTACTTACCAAACTGGAAAATCAAAGGTCAAAGAACTCAGCACTTAAGTGGGCTAAATATACACTGCTTAGTTTTTTTGTATATAAATATAACTTTAAAACTTGCCATTTGTGGGACTGTGGTGGCTATCGCCTTTAATCCCAGCACTCAGAAGACAGAGGAAGTCAGATCTCGAGGCCAGCCTGGTTTACAGAGTGAGTTAGTTCCAGGACAGCCAGAGCTACACAGAAAAACCCTGTCTTGAAAAAAAACAAGAAACAAAAAACAAAACAACATAAAACCTGCCCTTCACTAAACAAACAAACAAACAAATAAATAAGACTTTAATCCCAATACTAGGGAGACAGAGGTAGATGGATCCCTGTGAGTTCGAGGCCAGCCTGGTCTACACAGTGAGTTCCAGGACAGTCAGAGCTGTTAACACATAGAGAAACTCTTTGTCTCAAAAAACCAAAAATAAAAATAAAATAGATAAATAAAATCTTCAGAAATCCGCTTACGGTGTTATACCACTTAGTAAGGTAATTAAGAAACAAAAATCAATGAAGGATGGAGAGATGACTGGACGGTTAAAAACCCTAGCTGCTATTCTAGAAGGCATATATGGCAGCTCACAACCATCTGTAACTTCAGTCCCAGGGGGTCTGATGCCCTCTCTCTGACCTCTGTAGGCACTGCACACGTGGGGTCCAAAGATACACGTGCAGGCCAAAACCCAGACACACAAAATCAAAGCTGGATGAGAGGGGATATAAATGAATTGTATAACTGAGGGAATGTTACAGATGAAGCCGTGTTTTCACCAAGACGAGCAATGGTACCCGGTCACCACTCAGAGCATGCTGCAGGAACACGCAGGGCAGAACAAGTGACCAAGCTCTGGTAGCACATCAGAGGAGGTGGAGCAGGGAAAGCTACCATTTCGGCTGCATCAGAGAGTACGGGCAACCTCAGAAGAAATCAAGCTTTACACTGGACATGGAAAGTTCCAGAAATTTAAGAACTACAGATTAAACTCAAAGACATGAGCCTAAAGAGTCTCACTTCATCCACATGCTGGCTACAATGAGAATACGGAAGGCATTTCTAGAAACCAAGTCCTTGCCATGGAGGCACACAAACAAAACCACACATACACTGGCGATTTCCATGCTTCTCTTATATTTATGTAGTCCTTATGTTTTCTTAGGTTTTCCAGACAGGTTACTCTATGTAGCAGCCCTGACCATCCTGGAACTTGCTTTGTAAACCAGGCTGGCCTCGAACTCACAGAGATTTACCTGTGTCTGCCTCCAGGAGTTTGGGTACGTAGTTTTTTGAATGGAATTAATGAGGACAAGCCATATCTGAACGGAGACTAAAGGGATGGAAGACACGGGCTGAGAAAGACGAAAGGAAAACAATCCCTGAGTAATGGTAACTCCAAGTTACTGGAGGACAATATGCAGTATTACAGCTTGAGTTAACTTTAAGTCTACACATATTGCTTTATAAGCCAACTTTAAAACTATTTAAAATCCAGCATATTGTCTCAGTGAGATGAATTCCTCACTTTCAGGGAAAAAAATAAAAACACAATTAGAATACTATGGACTCTCCTTAATCAATGGTTTGGTAATTCCAAACTACTAAGAATGGGCTTGCTACTTAGAAATACCTTAGTCGGTGGAAGGACTAAAAACAAATACTTTCTACCAAACTGTCGCTCTCCCTTGCTCTATAAGAACTGGCTGGCTAATGTTACAGCTTTTTGCCATACATTTACCTCAATGGTGAATCAGATTATGCCTGCATTTTTAAGTTAGCACGAGGGGGTAGGGAAGAGTTGGTGTAGCTTTAACAAACAACCCAGAAACACTACTCAGGATGAATGTCACGTGGTGACTGTGGTCTAGCGAGGCCACAAGAACACGTGCAGCAAATCAAACTTTAATTACGCCGCACGGCACCCTCGAGTGTGCTCCATATTTCACCGGCCTCTGCTCCGGACAGAGGAGCCCCCCTGAAGGAGGGCTCCAAGGACTGAGAAGGGGCAGTACTGCCGCCAGTGCTTCCTGACCGCTGCCACAGGAAGTGACATGTGCTGTAATTGAGCAGTGACTTCCCAGTAGTGGTCCCACTATCAGAGTTGACACCAGGATACCAAGGCAAGGCTTTCACCTCTGTGTCAGCGCCTGTACAGTCACCAGCAAGTCCCAGCTGTGTGACTTTACCTGGGCACCTGGTGAGCTGCAGCAAGCAGGGAGTGGATGAGAGACTGGCTAAGCGGTATAGGAAGAAAGCCAACAGGGACCACTGAACAAGTTCCTTTGAAATCTAGAGTTCCTTTGGAAGCGGCAAGCCTTGTCAGGTGCCCCATGATCAACTGCTGTCGCTGCTGGCACCTTTCCTTCACATTTAGAATGTAAACAGCCCTATGTCTATCGTTAACATCTCAGCGACTAAGTACAATATGAACATGGATGGAGGGAGTTCGACTTCACTTTCTGCTGTTCCGTTCTGTGTTAGCAGGAGAGAAAGTGAATACCTGAGTTGTGCCTTAAATAAAAATTTAACCACATTGCACTTGCATGACTTCTTCCTGTCTCGCTAAGCAGTTCACAGAGATGATGTGTGGGCCCCTGGCCTCGGGGGGCCAGCAAGACTGCACCCTGGCTCCACCCAGGACCTGACCAATCAGCGGCTCTGGGGGAAGGGAAGCCACACTGGTGTTAACAAGTAAGTACCTTGGTGGTTCTTGTGTTCAGCCAAGGATGAGGACTCACATATCCCTAAAACATTCCTTGACTTCAAGTGTTCAAGCGCCAATTCAGAAGCAAGCAATACTGAAAGACAAGATTCTCGGGACAAAATAAGCAGCAGCGAGTGTCTGAAGGGCAACCAGTCACTGCTTCTCAGACCCCTCCTAAAGGACCCACAGCCATCAGCACGCCACACACCACTTCTGAGAGTCACAAAGTGAAGAGACAGTTCTTGGTAGTTTTCAGTTGTAACCAAACTGTGGGTGTCCTTTAAAAAGATAAGGCCTAATTCTAAAATAAACACAGTTTAAGTGTCAATAAAAATATTTCTCCCTTTGTTTACTTCTGCTCCTTTGTACAAGATAATGTCACTACCAAGACTTCCCTGTTAATGCTTTAAATCTAACATCAAATTCCTGCCCTGAGACTCCTGCAGGCATTTAAGCCAGTTAAATTAAAAGCAAAGCTAATAAATCAACACCAAGAAAAGAGACTTTTAGTGGAGACGGAGGCTTTCAGGATCCTGTGTCCACCAGCTAAGCCATCGGGTTAAGCTTTAACTCTCGGGAGAGTTAGGAGAGGAAAGTGCACCCAGGAAGGAGCCTCCACCCTCTGTGGACACCCTCAGAGTGTGTCAGCACTTAGGACTAAAGAAAGCTAATCTTCACATTTGGGTCTCTGGGGTGTCAGACACCAAAATATAAATTTTTTTTTTCTACTGAGTCTAAAATTAAAACTTCAGCTGTTACTTTATTCTCTCTCACAATGTAGCCTTGGCTGTGCTGGAACTCAAGAGTGCTGGGTTCTGAGCGTGCGCCACCACGTCAGGCAATCTCCCTGCTCCACTACCCTAAGCAAATCAATGCCTGTTGTGCCTATCATGACCTGAAGGATGACAATCTAAGGCAAAGCCAGACTCCCGCATGGGGGGGGGGGGGTTAAACCCAGGTGAGCACTGAAGCTCTATGGCCAGAGCGCAGCACCTGCACCTGCAAAGAAATTCTACTCCACCTTAGGCAGTCATGGGGCTGGACCAGGAAATGCCACTTCCTAGGGGCACAAACTGTATTTCCAAGACATCTCATAATTCTCAATTGAAATGCACTCATTTGTGAGTCCTGCAAAACAAATGGAGAATTTGAGACGCCTAAAAACCGAAAAAAATAGATTTATATGTAAAGGCAGTTGAGTTATACAACACTTCAGAGCTAAACAGCTCTGAAATGCCTTTCTACAGCTTTTCATCACACATCAACTGGAATAAGACAGAGAAATGACAGCACCAAGATAGAACTGTCCTGAAACCTCATATCCTCCCTGAACGTGCTTGATTTTAACAATTGCTGAACAGCATTCATGAATTCTCATTCTCCTTAGCTCAGGTCCATCTGGCAATGGAACAGCTCATGCTTAAAGCCCTAGAACCACCCAGATCTCGGAAGGGATCATTTCCATTCATTCTGTCACACATCCCCACAAAGCCAGCTGACTCATGGCTCCTGCAGTCTTCATTTGGGAAAGAACTAGACAGTGAGTCAGGAAGCTCGCTGAACTAGAAAGTAACCCCTGAAGACCTGCCTGTGTCTCCTCTGTCACAGGCACTGTGTGTAAAGTTACCATAGGGGACGGGGTGGGGGGGGGGCAGTCAAAGGTTAAGGACTGGCACACATCCTCCCCTCCAAATCTCTTCCTTTCTCAAAAATTATTCTGTTTAGTCACGGCTACTTTGCATTCTGGGTTTTCTTCCTTCCAGGCAATCAGTAGCTCCCCAGTGGGTGGTAGAGGCACAGGGTGGGGCCAAACTGGTTCTGTACCAGTTTGAAGGCAGTACTTCCCACAACAGAACAGTTTCTCCTCCTAGAATCAGAGAGAACCACTAAAAAATAGCTTTGTATTGAGCTTGGGAAAAATCTGACTACATCTTTATTGACTTTGGGGGCTTCATCAGCACTGACAGGTTCCAAAGGAAAACAGAGAGTGGCTAGCCCTAATCTCCTTTTGCAGTGCCCAGAGGCTTTTAACACCAGATGCAATTCTCACAAATAAGTTCAACTTCCCCATGCCACCCAGACACCCTTCACCATTACAGGTATAGGCCAGGGTGACTGTCACAGCACAAAGGATTGCCCTGGCTGGTCCTGAACTTGCAGCTCTCATCTCTGGTTCCCAGGTGCTGGGATTACAAAGTCTATGATCAAGCCCAGTACAAGAAGGATTTACACCTGATAATTCCTGATGATAGAAGATATTATGTATGCATTTCATCCTAGAATCCATGAAGAATGGGGGGGGGGTTTTGCTGGAGATTCTGACACACACCTTTTCATTCTAGCAATCAACATTGTTCCTCAGCATGAAACAAGTACTCTACATAGGATAAGGGCCAGTGCTGTCGAGTTTACTAATTTCTATAATTCCATAAAGAACAGTCTCCACACAGAAGAGACTCTATAACCGTTTTATGTGGAAGAAATCAAGCTTCTACCAGTTCTCTCAAGGAAGTAGGTTCAGGGTGTGTTATGTTTACAAGTTCCAGAGAAAGCCCACACTGGACTGGGACATAGCACATGCCCTGCTCTGACTAACTCCCAAATTTTCTTTTCCAAGTTAACAAATGTCTTTCATTCCTAAGAAATCTACTACTACCAAACACCAAGGTACCTGTTTTTGAACCCAGGACAGGGAGGTGGATCATGAGTTCAAGGCCAGCCTCTTCACCAAAGTGAGTTCCAGGACTGTCAGGGAGGGAACAGTAGCTGAAGGGAGGGAAAAAAGAGGGAGGGAGGGAGGAACGGAGGGAGGGAGGGGGACTGGCTACCGCCAAAGCAAAACAAAAACTAATACCCTACTTTCAGGACTTCACGGGAAGAAAAGTATATAATCTTGGTTTTAGAGCTGCTTGTGAGCCCAGAAATAACTAGCCATCATTCACAACTGAAACAGGGACACCGAAAGAGAGCAGCAGTCAGTGCCCTCCCTGCCTTGAGGAGCAGAAGGGAATACACAGCCCCACACGGTCCGGTTCATATGGGTCAAGAGTGGTTGGTTCCTACAGTTACTTTCACGGCCCACAATCATGTCTATGTGCAATGAAGCTGCGTGCAGTAGGTTTGTTGGGATTTTAGATTTCTAATTGTGTGTGAGTGTTTGTGCCTGTATGTGTGTGTGTACTTGTGTGCTAAGTGACTGCCTGATGTCCAAGGAGGCCAGAAGGGGCACTGGATCTGGAACTGGAGTTATAGATGGTTGTGAGCTGTCCTGTGAGCTGTCCTGTGCGTGTTGGGAACAGAGCTTGGGTTCCCTGCAAGAGCAAGCATTCTTAACCACCATAGCTGTGTATCTCTAAGGATGACAGTCCAAATTAACTGTCACTCAGGCAAACAAGTGAAACATCTATGTGGTGTGTGCTCATGACCTTAGCATCACAGAGAGTGCTTTCATTTCCCTTAGCACTCCCACAGAAAGTTGATGGAACCCAAAAATCATGAATCTCTGTCATATATCCTCTCTTTGAATCTCAAAGATTATCTACTCTATCACACGACTACATTCAAGGTGTAACTGAAGAAAGATTTTTACAATGTGGCATCCACTCTCAGCATGCAGGCTAAGAAAACAACAGACAATGGCTCCTTGTCATTTTTTGCCTCTGGTTCCAGAGTCATGTGGCCAGGCCAGGTATGGACCGGAAGTAATCTAAGGACCTCCTATTTCATTTGCTAATGCATTGAGCAGCCAGCCACACAGACAGTTTAGATTATTTTGCAGCAGGGCACTCTTAGCCAGGAAGTGCTACACTGTAGCTAGCAGCTACTCAGGCCAACTCGGGTCAGGCATGTTCCACCTGTGTGAGCTTGAGCAACAAACACCCTGACTAGGCCTCAGTTTCCTTAACTACCAAGTGTAGATAATAAACTTATCTATTTAGGTGACCAGAGAGGTAATCCAATTACAGCAGCTCAATGCTGAGTTGGATACACACAGAGTATCCAATTTATCTTTTATCTCATTTTGTCTGACGTTAGTCTAAGGGCTCAGGCATTGGAACAATCGAACCTGGGTTCAAAGCCCCATGCTCTGCCAGTGCTAACTATTTGATAGCGGTACCTTCACCTTAGGTTTTGTGCCATGGACTCTTAAGGCAGTCTGAAAAATAATAGCTTTTTAATACACGATGAATTACATAAGAACACAAAGGAAACAAATTATGTAGAAGAGTACTTGTCAAAATGTATCATACAAAGTAATGGAGTAATAGCAAAGAAGATAAAATCTTAATTCCTTTCTTCTTGTTGTTTTTGGAGACAAGATTTCTCAGTGTTGCCCCAGCTGTCCTGGAACTCTCTTTGTAGATCAGGCTGGCCTCAAACTCATAGGCTGGCCTGCTCTCTGCCTCCTGAGTGCTGGAATTAAAGGAGTGCGACACCACTGCCCAGTTCTTAATTTCAAACGAGCAGTAAATACGAGGGGCTTAAGACACCTGTAGTAATTATGATGACATTATGAAAATCCACAGTTTCTGTTCATGCCATGAGCTCAGGGGCTGGGAATGCAGGGGTTTGCGGACATATTCCACGCAAACATTTTTTTAGTTAGCATTTAGCAGAAGGTTTTCATAGCTGAGACTTCTGTTCCTATCCCTTTGCTCAGTTAGGAACCTTTTCCTTCGAACATGCAATAAAATGGAGGTAGAGAGTTAAGCTGAGTTGAGAAGATTAAATTTGTTTTTAAAGTAGGCATCACTCAGAAGGTTTTCTATTTAGAGAAGTTTGTTCCCTCCTAGAAAGTTTTTATCGCTTAGGAAAATTCAAGTCATATCTACCGGATCTCTAACGTTTAACGCATCTACTGCTCTCCATGATCTGAGACCTAAAAATTAGTTCAGCTCAGCTTCCAGATCCACCTTCAAGTCACCATCCTGCATCAAGTTGACACTGAAGACTGAGCCTCTGCTAACTGTAAACCTCTGCAGTCACACTGCTTTCTGGAAAAAGTTTTAAAATGGTACACCTCCCCCCCCACACACACACTCCGCTTCCTTGACCACCAATTGCTGTCACGACTGAAATGCAATTGACTTAACAGTTTGAATCTTAGGCAATCACCGGTGCGCGGTCAAGTTTTTTAAGGCTCCTTTCGAGACCTGAAAACCCTGGAAAAGGCAGGGCTCTGAGTCCTTGCGGTGCAGAGCTCTCTGACAGCGACTGCGGGTCATTAGCCACGCTCCCCTTCACCAACCGGGCGCATTCCGGCCTCTGCCTACTCAGCAGATCCACTCAGGCACTGCCGTTTTATGTGGAATCCTACATTCTAGCAGGAAAATCTTCATTACTCACCAGGCAAATCCTCCCCCGCCCTCTCCGGGGTGAATTCTATTTTCCATTAAGTGTACTTCCAAGTTTCCTTTGAAGACATCAATGGAGCAACGAGGAAAGAGCCAAAGAGTGCACAGGTGAAAACCCAAGCTCCCGCGACTGAAACCAACTTCACTTGCCGAAAAATAACAGCACTTTGGGGCAGAAGCGGGAGCTTTAACTTTAACCTTAACTTTTCGGGCGGTCCCTCTGCACCCGGTGCAGGCGCTGTTTTCTGCCTGACGGGATGAGATAGCAGTGAGCCAGCGGCTTCCTGAGGTCCCCGCACCGGCACCCCCACCGGCGTCGCCCCAGCTCCGGCCCGCCGCGACCGCTCACCAGTCCGGGAAGGAAGCCCCCCGCGCCCGCCTCACCTGGAGTGGGCTGCCATGGCTCGGCTCACACAGTCCGGCGTCCCGTGTCCATCAGAGCCCGCGGCCCGCGGGCCCCTCCGCCCGCGCCGTGCTCCCCATCGACCGCAGCCCTTGGCGACACTGCTCAGCGGACGCCCCAGGCGCGCGGACGCTCAGCTCCCGGCTGCTGTGTCCTCAGCGCCGCCTCCGCCCCCCGGAGCCACGGCTCGCGCCGAGCCTGACGGACATCCGGGCACCGGGGGCCGCCGGGCGAGCCGCACCTCGCTCGAGCCCGGGGAACCAGCGCTGCCCACCGCCTCGGGGCACTTCTAGACCACCGGGCTCGTCCCCGCCGCCCGCCGCGGGCTCCCGGTTCTCAGTTGGCTCCCACTTCGAGGGCGAAACGCACGGCCCTCGGCTCCCCTCGAGGTGCCCGAGCTCGCCGGGACCCCCCCTCCCGCGGGCGCCGCGGTGGTACGGCCCGCCTCCTTTTAAGGGCAGCGCGCTCGGGCCGCTCAGCCTTCAGTCCCGCGGTGCAAGCGTGCACTCTGGGGACCCTTGCGCTCCTTCTGGGATCACGGCGTCCTGGAGCCGCGGGGTTGTCCGGGTAGCCGGCAGCCCAACACCGCCCTCACTGCTTCTGGCCGCTGCCACTACGGAACTTGCCGTCGGAAACATCAGAGATCCGCAAGCAATACTACTTTAACTTTGCTTTCAGTTTTGAGTCTGGTACTCAGAGACAAGTGTTTACACAACGACTTCCCTCTTGGGGCAGCATGCGGATTACCCAGAAAACAACCATTCGGGGAAGTCCCCTAGTAAATTAAAAAGAATTGCTTCCCTCCCAAAACAAAAACCATGATGCAAAACGAGTTAATAAACGCTCGAAAGTACAATCGAAATTGCGTCCAACTCACATCAGAAAAGGCACCAAGCCTTGCCTGGGAAGCGGCTTAAAAACTATGATGGGCAGAGAGGCAGGAAAAGGACTTCGGCTGCGCCTAGGACCAGCTTGCTGCTGAAGCAGGAACCCTTAGAGTAACACTGAACGGGCATTCTTACCCGGTGCGCTCCGGGTTCGACGGGGACTTGGCGTGGTATGTTGCTCAGGTCACTGACTGCCCAGTTCCTAAAAGACTAAAGGCCCGCACCAAGATTACTATGTAAGGTCTCTCTAGACTCCCGGGAGTCCACTCTCAGAGGTCAGAACCACTTTCAGAACAACACAACTGTTGGCAGAGTGCAGAGCTAAGTCACTGGAGACCAGGGAGTGGTGGCACACCTTTAATCTCAGGACGCCAGAGGCAGACAGATCTGTTAGTTCAAGGCTACCCTGGCCAACATGGGATTCAATCTAGGAGAAACAGCTCACACAAAGGTGATCCCAGCACTAGGGAGTTGGAGACAAGAGTGGTATGACTGGAAGGAGAGAGGAATATAAGACGTGGAGCCAGGAGCTCAAAGGCAGGCTGAAGCAGTGAGTCAGGGCACAGTTCTCTTTCTTTGTGACAAATGGAAAGTGCACACACCACACACAAGAAGCACTATTCTGAACTGGGGAGAACAGAATAGAGCACGTGTGCAAGTGAGCTAGCTGCACCCTGAACATGGACTGCCATGTTTCCTTGAAAGAACAATTCAGACTTCTGAGTGGCGCCTGGCAAGTCTGTCTCTGAGGGAAACAACTGCAGGTGTTCATTGCAAAAGATAATGTTTACGCTTCCAAGCATTTGGGCTAACTTTCCAAATGCCACCGTAACCGAGGCAATTTCCCATACTCAAAAGGTGTTACTGACACATCATAGTGTAGTGAATGATTCAAGAGACCTGCATGACTTAGGGAGCCATAGGCCCCAACTGGCAATGCATGATGGTACAAAATCATGCATGAGGGGCTGGAGAGATGGTTCGGCTGCTCTTCCAGAGAACCCACGTTCAGTTTCCAGCATCGCATCCCAGTTCTTAACTGTGACTCCAGTCTCAAGGGATCCAAAGCTCTCTTCTGGCCTCTGCAGGCATCAGGCACACACATGGTACACAGACAAGATGAAGGCAAAACTCCCATACACATAAAAAAAAAAAATCGATAAAAACTTTAGAGAGCAATCATACATGAGCAGGTGAGCTATCCTCTTGAAAGCCTAAGAAAGATGTTGGGAAAATAAGTTCCTCAGAATGCGGTGGTTCACACCAAGAAGCTCAGCTACTTTGGAGACTGAGACAGGAGGATCAAAATTTCAAGGCTCACTTGGACTACGCAGAGACCTCTCATGAAATCAAGATCCATGCAGACATACCCTTCTGTGTAAATCAGGAAATGCCCATAAGTTATATGAAAGTGCTAAACCATTTTATAAGGGACTTATATGCCAACTGTGGTCACTTATTCTGCAAACAAAATAATCTCAGGCATAAAACTAGAGAAACTATCATTTGTTCAAAAATCCCCATTTGGAACAGGCTATAAATGTCATTAGTATTAAAATTAAAAGCAAGGTCTGTCTGCTGAAAACCAGCATTTAAATACCTTCCCGTCTACATGGTCATACTCCTGTTTTATCTCGTACGGGTTTGTTCTAAAAGAAAAGGAGTAAAAATTTAGCACGATGTGGGAGGGACAGTCTAGGTTGGACCAATGGCATGCACTTTTAATCCAGTACTCAGAAGGCAGAGGCAGGTAGAGCAGCGTGTTCCAGACCAGCCATGGTTACATAGTGAGACTCCATTAAAACAAATTTCTTTTCGGGTTGGGTATGTGGCTTAGCAAAACTTTTCCCAACGCGCAAAAATGACCCTGTGTTTGATCCCCACACCACAAAATAAACAAGTGACTGCACTCTTCTCAAGTGAGACAGCTTAAATATGCCAATAAAAAAATTACAGCAAATATTTCCCCAGAGAAGAGGGAATAGGATTTAAAGTAGACCCGATATTCTCTGGATTCTGAGTGGTTTCTAATGTAAGTTAGAATACTCTAAATTGGAAGTGGGTCTCACTAGTGGGAATAGATTGGAACAAGCAAGCTGGAAATCCGGGAGAAGTCGCCCCAGTGCATGCACCGTCATTGCCCACTGCTTTAAAAACCACCCTTGCATGGGACCCAAGGTCTAACTGGAAATCAAAGTGTGAGCAAAACCCACTCGCGAGACTTTGAGAACACAGACTTCTTTGGTTTTTCTGATGAAATTAGACCCAAGACTACAACATCTGGCATGCCCTGAGGAGGCTCACGGTTTCTCTGGGATTCATCTTGGAAACACCTGAGAAAAATCAAGACTGCCAAAGTCCAGCTGGCATGAATGAAGCACGTCTCTAGTTCCAGCACTTGGAGGCAGAGAGGCCAGCCTCGTCTATGTAGCAAGTTCCAAGCCAGCCACAATTATGTATAAGATTCTGCCCTAGTTAATAACTGACTCATTAAAAATTTAAAATGTAGAGTTGTCTTGTTATCCAGTAGAGTTTCTCTTAATGATAGAAAGCTACTTTGGGACAGCAAAGTGCATCACCCGTCCAACAAAAGAACAACTTTCTATTTCTACATCTCCTGAACCCATTACTCCCACGGGGAGCCCAGGGTATTCAAGTTAGCAAAGAGGGCAAACTTTATAAGGTGAGTGGGGCAATCATCGAGTGCCAGGAGGACCTTTTCATTAGCTCTTTAAATTAATGAGCTTTTAAAATAACTCTTACACAAGTGCAATGCTAACTGCAAAGAGTAGATGCAATCCGTCATCAAGCCCAAGGTTTGTAGGTGTCAGGCAAGTCATCTAGCTGTAGCCCCAGCCAGTTGTACCTTAAATATAATCAACAACTCAACCGGATTAGTCCAAAAGTGAAAAGCAGGTAAGCCATCAGTCACTGAAACAGGAGGATACTGAACAATGTATCCAGACAGAGGGTCCTGGACGACAGGGGACCCTGTCCCACAAAGCTAGAACAGGTAGAAGGAAACAAGGGAAGAAGAGAGGAGAGGTAAGAGGAAGGATGGGAGGGAAGAGGAGGGGAGGAGAGAGAGGGAATTCAGAGCCACTCAAATACTCCACTGTTTATTTGATAAAGCACACAAATAGATTTTTTTTTAGATGCATATTTAAAACATTCGAAAGTACTTGCTATGTAGACCAGGCTGGCCTGGAACTTACAATCTTCTTGCCTCTGTCTCCTCAGTATTGGGACTCTGGGACTGTACCACTACACCCAGCATAAAAATGTGTGTGTGTTATATATATATATATATACATATATATATATCATATAGATTAATAAGGCAACTTGCCTTATTAATCTCTCTAAAATATTTCAATGTATGCATTTATACCACAACAGTCATGAGTGTTATAAGCCCAGATAGAAGCCAACTCTCCTCAAGAAATGTCACTTCACTTCAGTGTGTTGTAGTTGAAGAGGATGTGGTCAAAAATCACTGTGCCAAAAGAAGTGTTCCAGTTTCTAAAAAAATAATAATAATAATAATAATAAAAATAAATAAATCAAAACAGACAGAGGAAAAGGGAGGACAGGCAAGTGGAGGGGGTTACAAATGCCTTCCCTGCAGGCCTGAGATACAGGGGAAACAGCCCTGGCTCCATGCACTCCTCAACTCTTTCACTAGACCTGCAAACTGGCGTGACTTGGGGAGTACTTGTGTGAAGGCAAAGTAGGGTTTAAAGAAATCTATTTCCAGGTCTCTGATTTCCCAATGCCCCTCCCCCTAACCCCAAATGCCTTCTCTGTAACAAGTTCTTCTCGCTCACTCTCCTTCCCACTTGCCCTCTCCTGTGGATAGAGAAAAGCAAGCCTCTAATCCATCCCAAATCAATCTTCAACGGTGCTTGCTCCAGGATTAAGAACGGTACCACTTCCAAGGAACCGTTTTCTCCAGAGGGAGCGCACCAAGTAGTCCTGCAGGGCTCCTCATTGGACACGTGCAGGTAGCAGGCCTGTGGCAGCCCTCACGCCTTGCCTCCCAGGCATTCTGGAGGACAGAAAAGCTGCTCAGGCTTCCTGAGACAAATCTGATCTCGCTGATGGTGAGAATGAGAGCACACCATTCTAGAAGAGGAACTCAAACCGAATTTCCTTTCTTCAGCTCTGCCTTTTGCCTCACTGGTCCTATTACTCCGTTCACAAAGCCTACAAACATAGCTTATCTTTACTGTTTACTTATGTGTTGGTGATTTTTTTTTGCTTGTTTGGTTGGTTGGTTGGTTTGGTTTGGTTTTGGTTTTTTAAACAGGGTCTCTCTTTTATGTAGCTCTGGAATACACTGAAATGCATTCCGTAGACCAGGCTGGCCTCACAGAGTTCTGCCTGCTTTGCCTCCCAGACTGCTGGGATTAAAGACCTGCGCCACCACACCCTGCCTACACACAGTTTTTAAACAAGTCGTCCAGGGTGACTTTGACCTCAACAACTTCAGAGATAACAGGCTGTGCCACTGTGAACATGCCTTTCTTTTTCTTTCTTTCTTTTCTTTCTTTTTTTTTTTTTCGGTTGTTGTTATTTTTGGTAGTGGTGGTGGTGTTTTTTTCGGACTTTGGAGCCTGTCCTGGAACTAGCTCTTGTATACCAGGCTGCCCTCAAACTCAGAGATCCACCTGCTCCTGCCTCCGGAGTGCTGGGATTAAAAGCATAAAACACCAAAACATAGTTAGGAGCATACCCTTTAATCCCTCCACAGAGGCAGGCAGATCTCTGTGAGTTCAAGGCTAGCCAGAGATGCATAGTAAGACAAGTCCTAAGTGAATGCAATAAAACTATTTATGTATATGAGAGGGTTACAAAGGACCCCCACATAACCCCTCGTCAGCTAATGCTTTAAAACTGAGAAATCAGCATTGGTGCACTCCTATGAAGTAAACTCCATATTGATTCTTTAGTTTTTCCATTTAAGTATCACGTTCACGCATTGGCACAGGGAACCACTTCCTAAATAGAAACCCAGCAGCACAGACACTGAGAGAAACAATTGATAAATGGGACCTCCTGAAACTGAAAAACTTCTGTAAAGCAAAGGACATGGTCAACAAGACACAACGACAGCCTACAGAATGGGAAAAGATCTTCACTAACCCCACATCAGACAGAGGGCTGATCTCCAAAATATACAAAGAACTCAAGAAATTGGACACCAAAAGATGACAAAAATCCAATGAAAAAATGGAGTAAAGACCTAAACAGAGAACTCTCAACAGAGGAATCTAAAATGACTGAAAGACACTTAAGGAAATGCTCAACATCCTTAGTCAGAGAAATGCAAATCAAAACAACTCTGAGATTCCATCTTACACCTATAAGAATGGCTAAGATCAAAAACACTGATGACAACCTATGCTGGAGAGGGTGTGGGGAAAAAGGAACACTTCTGCATTGCTGGTGGGAATGCAAGCTGGTACACACTTATCAGTGTGGAGATTTCTTAGAAAATTAGGAAACAACCTTCCTCAAGATCCAATAATACCACTTTTAGGTATATATCCAAAGGATGCTCAATCGTGCCACAAGGACATGTGCTCACCTATGTTCATAGCAGCTTTGTTTGTCATAGCCAGAACCTGGAAACAACCTAAATGTCCTTCGACCAAAGAATGGATAAAGAAATTGTGGTCCATTTACACAATAGAGTACTACACAGCAGAAAAAAATAACGACAGCTTGAATTTTGCAGGAAAATGGATGGAACTAGAAAACATTATTTTGAGTGAGGTAACCCAGACACAGAAAGACAATTGTCACATGTACTCTCTCATAGGTGGTTTTTAAACATAAAACAAAGGAAGCCAGCCTACAAACCATAATCATGGAAAACTTAGACAACAATGAGGACACTAAGAGAGACTTACATAGACCTAATATACATGGGAAAGTATAAAAAGACAAGATCTCCTGAGTAAATTGGGAGCATAGGGACATTGTGGGAGGGTTGAAGGGGGGAGGGGAGAGGCAGGGAGGGGAGCAGGAAAAAATGTAGAGCTCAATAAATAAATAAAGAAAAAAATTAAAAAAAATAAATTCCAAACTACAAAAAAAAAAAAGTATCACGTTCACACTGCAGTGGAGTTTCTCAGGCCTTCTTTATGATTGACAGTGCAGGGGAATCTATCAACCACACTATGTCTATCAGTCTGTCCATCCCTTAAAGAGAGGTAAGACACCCTGTAAAAAAAAAAAAAAAAAGAGGTAAGGGATGTGTGCCACCTCTGAAAGGTGGTAGTGTCACAGGCACCAGACCTTAGCACAGCCAACTCCATGGTGAACATACAATTCAGGCTGTAAAATTCAGCATGTAGACAGCAGACAGCACCACTGGCAGAAAAAGAAATGAAAACCATAGTTATGGGAAAATCTCTAACCTTCCTTTTTGGCCTCTGTAGTTCTATTTCTGGCTAACTGTTGCTTGTTAACTGAAGTATGTCAACTCAGGAGATAGCTTTTGTGCTACACTGGGGTCCCGAACACCCAGTGTCATCAAAATTGCCTTAATTCAGCCCACGTCTGAGTAGTCTTCTCCGGTGGATACCTCACAATATTAGCAGTAGATAATAACTACCTGAAATCTTCTGTAAATTCTTCTGGAGACAGCTCGAAGAGGAAAAGTACAAAGTGCCTTTGCTCTGGCTGTTGAGTCCAGGAAAGGGTAAGAGAGAGGACTCCACAGTCTAGCCTCCATGGAGCACTATGGCACACCAAGAAAACAGTAACCGTCACATGAAAAGACTCCCATCAGCTCCCTTCTCTGGAGTCTGATTCTGGATCCTGGGTGTGCGGGCAGAAAGGATTGTAAAGTCACAGAAATTGCCACAAAAAATAGAGACGTGTCATGAAAGTCCCCATGACAGACGTGCAGACCACACTATCATAGCTGTGCCTTGAGTTTCCAAAGAGCAGCTTCCCCACAGAAGAAACCCACACATTCTCACCCGGAAAGGAGACAAGGAAAGAAGGAGGGGATGTCAATTCATCACTTCCACTCTGGACAACTCAGTAGGAGGCAGAGTAATCAGGGGGTGTTTCCCACTAGCGGATCATGGAGAAACTGAAAACCAAGAAACTAAACATTGCCAGGTCCTGTGTTTTTCTTAACAGTCACCACTAAAAGAAGTTTGGGCTTCCTGTGTTTTCACATAAGACAAGTACACAAGAGCAAGTAGGCAGAATGCGGGAGATGAAACCTTTACAGAGACAGATGAAGATGAGGGGAGAGAAGAGCCAGCAGAGAAATCAGCCAAAGCCGGGAAGATCCCTAAGCACTTCTGGTTCAACCAGGCAACCAGGTGACGGTTAGTTGGAATGGCCCACAACACAAGGACCTCCTTTCCTCTTTGTCCCTTCCTGCTCCAACAGACATTGATCAACCACCAGATACCTTTTAGGACAAGAAAAGCACAGGCATGGGGTTGGGAGGTCAATAATGGTCAATTTGACAGGATCTGGCGTGGCCTGGGGAAGGGCCTCTGGGAGTGCCTTGACCCAACTGAGGTGTGAAGACCACACACTGTGGATGGCAGCATTTCCTGACCAGGATTCTGGACTGGCATGAGAAAGGGAACTGTGGTGTAACCAGCTGCTTCTGGCTCCTGCTGCCATGATTTCCACACTACGGTGAATGCACCCTTCAACCATGAGACAGAAGAAGCCCGTTCTCTTAGGGGCTGCAAGATGCAGTGCTTAAAAACACTGACTGCTCTACCAATGGACCAGGGCTCAATACCCAGCACCCACATGGGGGCTAACAACTGTCCGAAACTGTCAGAAGTGGCCTGACACCCTCTTCTGGCTCTTGAGGGTATAAGGGATGAAGGCAGTACAGACAAGCAGGCAGACAAAATACCTATGCATGTGAAATAAAAATGAATCTTAAAAAACGAAGCCCCTTTCTCCCTTAAATTGTTCTAATCAGAATATTTTGTCAACAGGAACAGCGGAGACTAAAGAGAATCAATGTGGGGAGTGTGTTTCTTTCCTTGTTTGCTTACACAGTGCTTGGGGCTGAATTCAATGACAGCCCTGGCTGTTCTGGAAATCACTCTGTACACCAGGCTGTCCTTAAACTCAGAGACCACCTGCCTCTGCCTTCAGTGCTGGAACTAAAGGCCTGCACCACCACCACCTGGCTGCAGTATTCTTTTTGATGACATTCTCACTCGCCTCTTCTATGGATGTAGACTCCACTACCATCACACAAAACCAAACTAGCTCTTCTCAGAAGGCAGCTCAGAGTCCCTGCTGCACGCCCCTCTACCTAACCCAAGCTCCCAGCCCCAGATGTCAGCTCATGGGATAAGGGGAAAGTCTGCTCCCTGGGGTAGAAAGACAAATGATGATAATCTGGAGATTAGATAATGGGGTAAAACTCTGGTGTGGTTGTGCTGCTGGATATACTTGTACCCTTGGGAGTTTCAGAAGAGGCCTGTCTCCAGGATGACACAACCTGACATTTACACACCTTAAGACGGACTGATAGAGGAAGCTAGTGAGGGTAGGGGAGCTCTCCCCAACTTCAAAGAGGATCTGTCCTCATACCTGCTGGGAAAGCTGGGAAGAACTGCTCTGGACTCCTTTGGAGCTGATGCTCATAGGTGCTATCATTGTTCGTGCACACACTGGCAGGCAAGTGTGGCTGACAGTGCCATGGAGCTTAGTGAAGAGCAAGAAAACAGACACTGTTTAAATACAGGACAATGCTTACAAAGAAATGTCTTTAAAACCTGGGTCCAATGGAGAAGGAAAAACAAAGCAATAATAAAAAGACATATTACTACTTTAATTTATTCGTCTGTGTGTAGCCCTAAAGTTTGTATGCCTGAGTTCAGTGCCCTTGGGAGGCTGACAGATGGTAACAGATTTGCTGAAGCTACAAGTGGTTGTGAACTGACTAACATAGATACCAGGAACAAGGCAGAGGTATTCTGCAAGAGGCAGTACGTGCCCTTAGCCACTGAACCATTTTTCTCCAGCTCTCATATCCTCATTTTGAAGGCAGGTACTTTCTGACAGTACAGTGGTTCGCAGCTGGCTGCAAGTGAGAGTCACATGGGTAACTTATATGTTTCTGCCATCCCAACCATCCAGCCACGCCCAGGTCAATAATTGAGGGTGGGAGCTATGAGTCAGGTTTTTGTTTCTTTTTTTTTTAAATGTCCTCAGGTGACTTAATCTACCTCGAAGCTTGAGAATTTCCGTTCTGAAAGATGGTCACCAAAAGCAATCCACTGCTCTGTTGACACCCCTGACCCCTTAAGGCTGGCTGCTGGTTTGACAGGTAGTCTTCAGTTCCCTCCGAAGTCTGCAGAATCAGACAATGCATTTTGACAAAATTCTCAGGTAATTCAAATGGCCACTGAGAAGTGTCCTGTTATACAGCACATAGCATTTTGTAAACTCTCAAAGGTAAGTGACCACGGGCCACTCAGGAGGCTGTCGCAGGGAAAGAGAGTCAAAAGTAGGTCAGCTTGCGCTATGCCAGGAGATCATGTCTCAGAGAAACACAAACCAAAGCAACTGATATTCCTCCAGTCAGTCAACAGTCATCGCTTCCTTAGCAGCATTTTCCTAGTCTCAAACTACCCCAAAATTTCCCTGAAGACACAAGAAAAGAAGGGGGAGGATTCAGGAATTGGAAGAATTATTTCCAAGTCTCTTGGGGATGTTTTTGCCTTGGGGGAGGGGAGAAATTACACACACAATCGTCGGCACTCAAGGCTTCTGAGCTATGCTGAGGCCTGACCTCCCACACATCAACTACTGGCATGTTCTATGATTTTCTTAATTGGGGGTGGTGGTCAACTGGTGTCAAGTATCACAGGCTGACCTCCAGCTCTCTGTGTAGCAGGGGAGATTAGAATTGTTTCCTCCTCCATCTCACTGGAAGATTATCGGGAATTCCACCGTCTAGCTAAATTTCAAACGTCTCGAAAATAGGACGGCTATAAGGGACAGAAAGTTAAATAATAGCCAGTTATTATTAAAGATTTTCAAGATCAGGAGTTGGCTCAGGTAAGGGTGTCTGCTGCTCTTGCAAAAGACCTGAGTTCCATTTCCCTAATTCTCATAGAATGGCTCAGATCCACCTTGTAGCTAGCTAGTTCCAGGAGATCTGACACCTTCCTCTAGTCTCTTTGGGCATCCCTACATACAGATACACAAAAACACATAAAAATAATTTAATAGCATCTTTTAAAAAAGATCTATAGTTTACTGAACTAAATTCTTTCAAGGCCTATGTTCAAAGATCTAGTTAAGGAAGTTCCAAGGCTGAGAGTGGGGTAAGAGCAGGGGAGGCTGGTGGTTTGGGGGTACTCAGCACGTCCTAAGAACTGAGTCATTTCCCAGACACATAACAAGGAAGGGAGAAAGGAGAGAGGAAGATCCAGCAATAGCGATTCTGAGGTTCTCATAATCAAACTAGATTTTGAGGTCGCCTATTAATCCAACTAGAACTCTGTCAAGGTGAACTCACAGCTAGGAACCTCTTCCTGTTGACAAGCTTGTTAGCATCTTCATAAGGCAGGAACACCCCAAAACTAGGGCTAGCCTCATGCTGGAAAATGCTTAATTTAAGGGGTTGCCCCCTGAAAATTCACCTACAGGTCCCTTTCTTCCAGGCATGAGGATGAGAGCCCCTGGTGTCTTTAGACCAGAGCCCAAGGTCAACAGCAAGTGTTGGGAACAACTTATAGTAAGAAATTTAAGCTGACTGAGCAGCCCTGTTTCCATGTTTTAATAGTAATTCCTGCCACCGGCCTCAGCCACAGCGTCACAACCCTTGCTGAACACAGATAAGGAAAACGAACCTCCTGGGATGGCCAGCTTTCACAGAGTCATGCATCTGGTAAGGTTCAGGACAGAGATAAAAGCCCTGGCACCAGAGTCCAGCCTCAGACTCCACAGTGCACCACAGTCTGTCATCAGGGTCCAGCCTCAGAAAGACAGTGCTCCACAAGTCTCTCTAGGTAAGCTATTGTTGGGCCAGTTCAACAGGCAAAGGTGCTTGCTGTCACGTCTGACCCCCAGGAACCCACACAGTAGAGAGAATGGACTCTAACCTCAACTCATACACTGTGGCATGCACACATATACATACATCATATACATGCAGGACAGTGTCAACTAACAGCACCCAGCACACGCCGCTAAACAGCTGCAGAGAGCCAGGGTTGCAGTATCAATGTTCGACACGCGCACCTAAGTTAACACAGGTGTGAAGCACACTGGGCTTGTAGAGCACCTGGAAGCCCAGCATTTTGGCAGCAGAGGCATGAGAATCAGCTCCAAGTCGGCCTCAGCCACACCAGGAGTTTTAGATTAGTCTGAGGTTTATGGGACCCTGTCTCAAACAAACAATATAAAAACAAAAACCAACCAACCAAACAAACAAAATAGATCAGTGGGAACCTTTCCAATTCTATAACTCATGCCTCTATTTTGGGAGTTTTTCCAAGTTTCTGGGGAACACACCCTTTTGGACAGCCTCACCTTGCTCACCCACAAGACTTAAGCCCCAGTTTCTTCAGATAAACATGGATTGATGATAGTTAGAACATGTTACCCAAGACATGACTGTCAAGAGATTCCTTTTCTTTACCCTTGCTCAGCCTCAGAGCCCAAGGCTGCAATCATAATCTGCTTTGGGGGAGACCTCAGGGATCCAAGAGATCCAGTAGTTCCCCTGTGGTGTGCAGTTTTGGAGCGATGACTACCCTGGCCCTGTTCTTCAGTCTTCTGTCTAACGCAGCTCGCTAATGGATGACCTTTGGCTAAATCCTCCTGCAGGTATCTGACTGCCTCAAACAAGCTAAGCCAGTAGCTGGCACTTACTGAAGAACTGGGACTTCCACACAAGGGGCCGACTCATTCTCAGCCCTAAATCCTTGACTGTCAAGTCCAGGTCAGACCCCCACACACACCCTGACTCAAGGTCCTACTTCTGAGCCATGAAATGGCTGGGAACAGAGCCCAGTTTCCTGCCCCACAAGCACATAGGTTAAAGGGCACCCAGCACCCATCTGCAAGCGGCATGGGCACCTGCACACTGCAGATTCTAGGGAGAAAAGAGGGGTTGTCAATGAAATAACTGCAACAACAAGTTAGGGGGACTAGCAGGTGCTGAGCCTCTTCCACATTTTATAGCAGGGAATTCAAGGACTATCATTTTCCAGGTTTAAATAGATAGAGTCTTCAACCAACATAAGCAAAGTACTATTACCTCATTCAAAACTGTCTTAATACTGACTAACAATTATAAGCTATTACTTAATAAGTTTCTATTCACAGCATAAACTGGTTTTCAGATTAACTGGTGGGTTTGGAATCCTTTTATTACAGAGGTAGTAGGTCTCAAACTTCCTTATAACCCATATGTTATTACTTGCATTTTATTTGCATAGGTGAGGCTGAATTTAACCTGCCCCTGGTATTTGAGTGACTGCCTCTATCAGCCAACATAACATAGGACAATGCATTAATCACTCTGAAGACACCAAGGATTTTAGGAGTTAGTGCCCAGAAACAGAACAAAGACCAGATGTGTATTTCAAATTGTCATTGAGCTATGGACTACTCTGCATCCCACCAGATGCAGCACTTAATCCCTCCAGTCTTAGCAACAATACATGTTGTCAAACTCCTGGTGTTTGCCAGTCTAGTGGATAAGGTAAGCGAGGTTTCCATGCCCATCTGGAACCTCCCACGTTTAACTGACGCTTCAGTTACTCTGACAGGATATTTTAAAAGTTCCCAAATAAAAATCATGCAAAGAACTTTTTATTTTTATTTATTTATTTATTCATTCATTCATTCTTATGGTAACTTTGGAGCCTGTCCTGGAGCTAGCTCTTGTAGACCAGGCTGGCCTTGAACTCACAGAGATCCACCTGCCTCTGCGTCCTAAATGCCGGGATTAAAGGCGTGTGCCACCACCGCCTGGCTGTCACAAAGAACACTTAATTATCCTCCTTAGAAAGGGGCAGTTTAAAACTCCCTTCCAATCCCAACACACTTCGTGCCTATTGGCTCATCTAATCCACGCATGTTTACCCAGGGCTTTGGTGGACCAGACCTTGCCCATGTGCTCACAGTGTGGCAGGGGCAAGCACAGGACCTGGAGTCTTAAGACCAATAGAGTTGGAAGGCCTGAGGCCAGGAGAACACTCCTTGGCTAAAACAGGGCAAGTTTCCTGGTTTTTAGAACTCATCTAAGCAAAGTTATAGGCAAACAGAGCAAGCTGGCCTTTTCTAGCTAAGGGGGAGGGGGTAAGGGTGTTCTAAGGTGCCAGGAAATTATAGGGAGAAAAGCAAAGACAAGCCAGCCAGTAGATTCAAAACAGCTATAATAGAGCTGCAAAGCTAGGCGCCTCTAATCAAAGGTAAAACCCAACACTGACTATGAAGAAAATCCCAGGAAATTTTGCTAGAACTCATGAAAATATTTTAGCTAAGGCCAAGGAGCATATCCCAACACCTCGCACAGATGGAGTCATATCTCTCAGGATTAAAATCCAACAGACACGCTCCACATGGCCGTCAGCCCTGTGCGACTGACCAGACAGATTCCGTCACAGTATAAAAATGAAACCTGAGCAATGAGACGTGGTGGAAAAAAAAACAACTCCAAGATTCCTTGATCAAAGGAGTCACACTTCCAAACAGAGCCTCGGATGCGAGGAAAACCACTTCACAGTGCGTTTCTCATTACGCCTATCAGCAACCACTCACTCCTTCCAGTATACCCATAATTAAGATGATCAGAGTCAACACAACCCAGGGCAGAGTGCGAGTCTGAATCATCGCGGTATCCCCCACAACGCCATGTGCAGTAGGCACCATAAATACTTGCTGCATGAAGGAGTGAAAACACCCTCCCCTAGCAACAGGCCCAGACTTCTCCCTCAGGAGGACCTTTCTCCTGAATTATAAGTTAGGGCAACTCCCTGGCAAACCTTCCAAATAAATTCAACAAACATTTATCAAGAGCCCAGAATGTGCCAGCACTAGAGGCATTCTCCCGGACCTGGGATGTGCCGATGACTAACCACACAGTCCTGAACACCCTGAGGGACTTGGTCTCGAACAAGAAGCACACACCGTAAAACACAGTGGGAAAATACCGCCACAGAGTTGGAATGCTGTGGGAAAACAGGCGAGGGAACAGGTAATTATGCAGGAGGCAAGGGGAAAGGGTGAGGCCAGAGAACACACAGAAACCAACTTCCAGCCCTCAGCACCCTAACATGTGTGCACACTGCCCCTTAAAACTGAGAAGGCCAAAGGCTCCTTCATAGATGCATGACAGTTCTGCAGGAGGCCCAGGTTCATTTCAATGCCATGTGAAGAGACAGGCACCCTCATCCACTGTACGCCTTGGGGACATCTGTGTGCCAGACCCTGTTCCAGGAATGTCAGCAGGACCCACTTATTCGGTCCTGAGGGTAACCCTGACAACAGTGCTCTCACTATTCCTTGGTTACAGATGAGAAGACAAAGCCCAGGAGACTGGGAAAACAAAGCAAAACAAAATCCTTGCCTCATCCACCAAGCAGGCAAGAGCATGCCACGGGCTGTGACATCCACTAGGACTGTGGCATCCATCACCCATAGCTTCACTTGCTTCTCAGCTCTACACCGACTGTAACACACACCGAACTCTCAGGAACACAATTCAAACACCATGCTTCTGTGAGCAGAGCCCTTCAAATGCTCAGCACAAAACCCCTTCCTCTCACTGCAGTCATAGAAAGTATATCTACCTACCTACCTATCATCTATCTGTCTATCTATCTTTATCTACCTATCATCTATAATCTATCTACCTATCATTATCTACCTATCATCTATTATCTACCTACCTATCATTATCTACCTATCATCTATTATCTATCTACCTATCATTATCTATCTATCTACCTATCATTTATCTATCATTCTATCATTATTTATCTATCTATCTATCTATCTCCAGTATCACATATCACATTCACTTTGTGTAGTGTAGACACTGCAAGCTGTGCTCTGAGGTGCAGTGCAAGGCCATGCAGTGTAGACACTCTGTAGGCTTCTTCTGTGGATTCTATCTACCTATCTACCTATCTATTTGTCT
>JAQHUG010000138.1:939994-974977 GCA_028555095.1 Dicrostonyx torquatus
GAAGAGGGCACCAGACATCATTACAGATGTTTGTGAGCCACCATGTGGTTGCTGGGAATTGAACTCAGGACCTTTGGAAGAGCAGGCAATGCTCTTAACCACTGAGCCATCTCTCCAGCCCCATGCTTTGTCTTCTTAAGGGGCAAAGCCCGATGCTACAGCCAGATAGCTAACTCACAGTCCAGGCAAAGACAAAGAAAGCAGGGGGAATATGGAGTCAGGAAAGGGAAACTATTCCAAAAAAATCTAGACCATCAAAAATCCACATCTCAGAAATGATCTCCTTCTAGCATCCACAGAGGCAGGTGGATCAGGACATGGAATGGCAGAGGATGAGAGCCCAGCATTTAAGGCAGGACAAATGCAGCTCTACACAAAATTGGGATCCGTGGCAACAAAAACAAATAGGAATGGGTATTAGGGAGAAAAATAATGGCATAGATAATATTTTAATTTTTTTTCTTAGTACACAACAGTTATAAAACAAAATATTGGGCAGTGGTGGTGCACGCCTTTAATCACAGCACTTGGGAGGCAGAAGCAGGCAGATCTCTGTAAGTTTGAGGCTAGCTTGGTTTACAGAGCAAATTCCAGGACAGTCAGAGTTGTAAAACAGAGGAACCCTGTCTTGAAAAAAGAAAGAAAAAAATCCCCTCAATGAAATGCAAACTCTAGTTCCAATGTTTACATTTTTATTCCCTGAGGCTATGATTTGTGAATTAATGGCTATGGTAGACAGACTTTACAGAGCAAAGTCCAGTAAGAAGAGTCTACCAGCAGGAATGAGCAACCTTTTGACATGGTGACAGGACAGCGTCATTACAAAGTCCATGTCAAGAACAGTTCAATCTATTTATGGGGCGGTGTGTGTGTGTGTGTGTGTGTGTGTGTGCCAAAATGTTTTAATTAAGTCTACAGTTTTTGTTTTGGGCCACATTCATAACTGTTCTGGGTCAGGGGTTGCACATGCCTGGCTGAATATGCTACACCAGCAAATTTGCCTCCCAATCTTAGAGGCTTAGCCAAATAGATGCTTAGTTCATATTTTGGGTCTGCTCCATATTTATATGCTATAATGAGGAGGGAGGGGCAGGAAATTTGATACACATTGAGAAACCCCAACTACTGAGAAGTATACTTTCTGTTTCTTCATTTTTGGTAGTTCTTTGAGAATTTTGTACAATGGGTTCTGATAGAACTGCCCCTTCCCTATCCACCCAATTTCGTGTCTCTTTTTCTTCTAATTTTAAATCAACTGAGTCCAGTTTGTGATGCTTATATATTTCTGGATGTGTAACCTTCCACAGAAACAGTCACTTACCAGGGGTAACACTCCTAAAGAAAGCTGACTCTCCCTCTCCTGGCAGCTATCAATAACCAACACGTCCTCAGCTACGGGTGGGACTCTGTGTCCACTTCCACTCTCTGCACTGAGATTTTTATCTGACCTGAGCTGACACAGCACTTGGGCTGTCACAAGCACTGAGATCATGTGTACAACTGGCTTGCTGTGCCCAGAAAACAGTTCCCTTTTATCTACCACCTTTGGATCTACAATCTTTCTGCCCCTTCTCCAAAGATTCCTGAACAGTAGGAGGAGGGGAGAGGGGTGACACAGAGGTCGCTTTCAAGGCTGAGAATTCAGCAGTCTCCTCTGCACCATGACAAGTTGTGGGTCAGTGTATTAATCACCATCTGCTCCAAATGGGAATGTCTTGGATGAGGGCTGAGAGATGTATTAACTTATGGGCATAATGTTAAGTCAAGGTTTTTAGGAGTCTGTTTAATACTATGCACTTTTAACAGGAAAGTTGTTTACATTTCCCCTAGGGTCTATGACCTGTCTCACAACAGGAAAGTTGTTTACATTTCCCCTAGGGTCTATGACCTGTCTCACAACAGGTTTGTGGCAAGGCAGGAATAGGAATGGATTTCATCTTACACATCGGGCCTTAAATTCAATCAAAAAGTTGGTTACTCCTGTGATGTTCCTGCCACTATTACATCAGTGGGCACTCAGAAGAAGGCTACAAGTTTAAGATCACTGTTATCCAAATATCTCAGGCCAGACAGGCGGCCAGGCTGGAGGCTTGAAACCCTGTTTTGTTTTGTTGGTTTGTTTTCTTAAAAAAAAAAAAAATGCAAGGCTGGAGTCTGCAGGAAGGGTAGAAGTGAAATGTTCAATTCTGTAACCATGGCTCAAGAGGAAGATAATAGAGATTACAATTTGGCCAAGGAGCATAGGCAATCTAGGCCAAGTATCACCAGACAACCAGAAATACACATCTGGGTCTTACAATGTCCAGTTTCACAGCAGTGGAACCTGGAGGCAGCATCTGAACACCGTGAAGTGGCCACGCTCGATTGCAGATCACACTGTCACAGTGGAGAAAGCCCTGGTTAGAAGTAGAAACTTAAGGAAGGGAAAGTACTTAAGTACTCCATCAAAGAAATTTGCAATTACAGTCAATTGGATGGGGAGAAGAAATTTCACACGTCATAACGCCCCCAGGGAACAAGTCAGAGAGGCATCAAACACAGCAATTTATGTGCGATGGCCAATCTTGTTGTCAACTTGACTAATCTGTAATTAACTAAAACCCAAGCAGAACGAGGGCACCTGTGTGGTTTTCTCTTGGTTGGATTATTTGAAGTAGAAGACCCACCCTAAATCCAGATCACTTTGGGTTAGAAGACCCACCCTAAACCTGGGCCACACCTTCTGGTGGCAGCCCCCATAAAAGGACACTGTTAGAACCCACTGCAGAGACATTTGGTCCAAGGGGTTAAGGACTGACTATTAGATCCTTGGCCCTTCCATCAGGAGACTGCACTGCTGGACTACCTGGACCACAGCCTAAGAAATTCTATCAGCTCTGTCCCTTCGAAGTTCCCTGACTAATACAGCATACCTACAATGAAGAGAAATAAGTTTTTGTGATCATGGGGTTTCACACACACACACACACACACACACACACACACACACACACAATTACAAAGAAGAAAATAGACAGAATAGAAAAATTTAACTTGCCAGGTGGTGGTGGTGCACGCCTTTAATCCCAGCACTCAGGATGCAGAGGCAGGCGGATCTCTGTGAGTTCGAGGCCAGCCTGGTCTACAGGAGCTAGTTCTAGGTCAGGCTCCAAAGCTACAGAGAAACCTAGTCTCAAAAAAACCAAAGAGAAAAAAGAAAAAGAAAAAAAAAATTTTAACTTACAAAAAAAAGTGATCCCCAGATAATGAGTTTTTCTATTCCTGCTGGATAATTTTGGTGCTCTCCTTAATTAATCCCCCGTTGTGTCCCACACCCTCCCAGCTTAGTCCTAGAAGGGATTAATTATAGGTGTAAGCAACAGTTGAGAGTGAATCCAATTTGAAAAAATAATATGAGCTAGGTGTGGTAATGCACACCTATAATCCCAACATTTCAGATCCTGAGTTCAAGGCTGGTTGACGATATATAGCAAAATCCTATGTCAGAGACAGTGGGGGTGGGAATATATACACATATATTTTAAATATTTTATCTATTTTTCCCCAAGACAGGGTTTCTCTGAGTAGCCTTGAACATCCTGGAACTCGCTCCATCGATCGGGCTGACTTTGAACTCAGAGATCCACCACCTGGCTCTCCATCCTGAGTGGTGGGATTAAAGGCCTGTGCCATCATGGCCAGCCCTAAAACATTTTATTTATTTTTATGTATTAGTACTTTTCATTTGTTGTGATAAAACACCATGATCAAGGCAACTTACAGGGGGAGAAAGGGCTTCTTTAGGCTTAAAAATTCCAGAGAAACAAGAGGTCACCATAGCAGGGAAGTGTTGGTAAGCAGCCCGGATGGCAGCAGCAACAGCTGAGAGCTCACAGCTCTAACCTTGAGCAGGAAGCAGAGAGGGGGGAGTTGAAATGCCGTGCCAAAGCCTGCCACAGTTGTGAACTGCCATGTGGCTCTGAGAATGAAAATGGGTCCTCTGGAGGAGCAGTAAGTGCTCTCATCCCTATACTTATTTATTTACTGTTCAAAAGGAAAGCAGACTGGGCAGTGGTGGTGCTCGTCTTTAATCCCAGCACTCAGGAGACAGAGGCAGGCAGCTGTCTGTGAGTTCTAGGCCAGCCTGATCTACAGAGTGAATTCCAGGACAGCCAGAGCTACAGAGAAACCCTGTCTCTATAAACAAGACAAAACAAAAGGAAAGACGGCCGAGAGATGGCTCAGTGGGTAAAATACAATTGCTACCAAACCTGGCAACCTGAGTTTGATCCCTAAGACCCACATGTTGGAAGGAGAGAACCAGCCCCCACAAGCTGTCCTCTGACCTCCACATATATGTTGTGGATATCCACACATACAAAGTAAGAGAATAAAAATTGAATCGAGCCAACACAATGTTCCCCTCAGGGGTAAAAATGCTCTAGACCTATTAGAAGTAGCATTTATAATGGTCTGCTCCAAGTACCCACACATTCCGTGCCTTAACCTACTCAACTACCTAGTAGAAAAGTACTACTATGTCACTCCCTTATTTTAGAGACAATTCTCAGGTCTGTGGCATGTCATACTAGCAGAGATACGAAGTGTCTACGATACAAGTTGTCCTCAAGAATGTATGTGTGGAAGACAGCTTGGAGAAGACAGCTAGTGTCTACTTCTAAAGTAAAGGGGAGCATGTTTATTATATGGTGTAATCAAGACACTAACTCCCCTGGAGTACAGAGCAGCTGTACTGCCAATTATACAAGATGGGATTCCCTGGGCTCTGGATTCCGTCCTGAACACAGCTCCCTGAGTCTTCAGGCAAGCCCTGTGTAAACTGGAGCTTAGAAAAAGAAAATAAATTACTGGCACAGCAGCTACGATTATGAATGACACCCTGAAATCCTGGAGACTGTGGCAGGTTAATCTGCTGGCTTGTGAGCAGGATAACATCACACCTTCACATTCCCTGACCGGAAGTTAATTGCTCTGCCTAAGATCTGACGAGTGGCAGGAGGTACATTAAAGACTGTATGTCTGCACATCCAGCTCAGAGCCATGCTGCTACACCTCTGCTATGCGCAGTGGTGCTAAAGCTGGTTCCAGAAATAGAAGCAACAGCTCCTGGTTACACATGCAAATTCTGCACCAGCGTCCCAGACACGCCCGAATCAAGCACTCTGGCACTAATGGGATCACCAGTGACTATGAAGCCCGCCAGGAGACTCCATTGATCACCACCACAACATACACATTCAACATACCAACAAGGCTAAAGGAAACAGTGTGGGGATGAGGGATTTACTCAGACGTGTATTCTTGAAGGCCAAAATGGAGCTTTCATAAACTCAAAAATGGCTTTTCTGATCGGAAGGAGCCAGTTTGTAAGGTGCATATGGACAGAGGCTAGAGGGCTACATCGATGATGGTTCCACCTTGCTTTTGAGACTAGGTCTCTTGACAAGTAGGCTATCTATCCCCGTGTCATCCCAGGAAAGAGACCTAATCAACCACAGTGCTATACACTCAGCACTTTTTGTTTGATTTGCCATCGGTACCTGTTTTGTAAGACAGAATCTCAGGACACATAGACTGAACTGGCCTTGAGCTCACAGGGACCAATCAGCCTGCCTCTGTCTTCCATGAGCTGGGATTAAAAGTCTGAGCCATCATGCCTAGCATGGGTCTTAATAAGTAAGTTATTCAGGCTACCATTGTGTTTGTCATTTTTTTGAGGTTTTATTTATTTTATGCATATGAGGGTCTGTTTTCCATGCATGAGTCTGTGCATGCAAGTGCCATGTACAGGCATTGTCCACAGAGGCCAGAAGACTGTTTTGGATTGCCTGAGACTGGATAGTTACAGGGCATTAGGAGTTGCCATGTGGGTACTGAGAATCAAATCTGGGTCATCTGGAACCACTGAGCCATCTCTCTAGTTCCTGCCCTTGAACTTGTGATTCTCCTGTCTCTGCCTTCTGAACAGCTGGGGTTACAGACTTGTACAACAGACCCAGCTAAGATAAGATCCTCAGTGCAGAGATACAATTTGTCTGTCAAATAGGTCTGCATAACATTCTCCTTTGGGGGCACAAATTATATATATCTGGAATGCTGGATGAAAATGCTTACTTCTTCACTCCCATAGTGATGAGAAAGAATTACTTAGCCAAGGGGAAAGACTATTTATATTTTAGAGTCAAGCTGTAATTCTTGAAAAACAGGAAACCACATATCAACACAGCCAACAGAGTGTACCACGCTAGAAAGTACAGCCGGGCTTCAACTCACAGAGTCAAGTCATTCAGCTGCAGCTCAGTTCCTGATTTTAAAAGGGAAAATGAACTCCAGCTTCAGAGTCACAAAGAGTGTGCATCGTATGTCATGGAAATCAACACAGAAGTGCTCTCTGGGAATGTACCTGATCGCTCTTCTGCAGACCAAGGCTCACCAGTGTCGTGCTTAGATCGCTGTCTGGCACACTGAAGAAGGATCAGGAATAAACAAGAGATTTCATAGCATGATTTCCTTCAGGCTCCACTTGGCACAAAACTCTTTCAGTAAGAAAAAGTCATTCTAACAAGGAACACTTAGTCATGTTTAAAATGGGCCAGATAATTTGAGACTGTCAGCTGACTGTCCTCCCCTGGAGAATACTACTAAAGGAGAGCTGTCCCCAGGCAGGAAAGAGGAACTCATTAGCAGCGGGGATGGCCTTGTCACACAGTATCAACTCTGCTATAACAAGTTGCAAACACCAGAAATTAAGTATCAGAGGGGCGGGGGCTGCAGGCATAGCTCACTTAGTGGGTAGAGTGCTTGCCTAGCACGCACCAGGTCCATGGTTCAGTTGCCAGCTACAGAAAACCCTATCTCAAAAACAATAAAATAAAGGTTAGAGACGCGGCTTAGTGGGTAAGGTGATGCTGGGCAAGTGTGAGGACCTGCCTTCAAAGCTCTAGTGCTCATGTGAAAAGCTGGGGTGCCAGCCAAGCTCCAGACTCAGTGTTTGTTCTTTCTTTTTCTTTTTCTTTCTTTCTTTTCTTTTCTTTTTTCTTTTTTTTTTTGGTTTTTCCAGACAGGGTTTCTCTGTGGCTTTGGAGCCTGCGCTGGAACTAGCTCTTGTAGACCAGGCTGGTCTCGAACTCACAGAGATCCACCTGCCTCTGCCTCCCAAGTGCTGGGATTAAAGGCATGCGCCACCACCGCCCGGCCAGACTCAGTGTTTGTTCTTGAAGGAATAAGGTGGGAGCCATACCACAGGACACCTGCCATCCTCCTCTGGGCTGTATATGAATACACACAGATGCTCACACCCACACACCTACATGCCACACACGAGAGAGAAAGACAGAGAGTGTTCATCATTAATAAAATACCTGTACCTATTAAGGACCACATATTTCACATTTATATCCATGCTGTGGTAGACTGTTCATAAATGGGTCACATTTATTTAATTGATTTTTAATACAATCTAAGATTCAAGCCCCTTGTTCCCTTTCATCCCAGCACTTGGAGGTAGATGGTAGGTGAATCCCTGAGATCTCTGAGTTCCAGACCAGCCTGGTCTACAAAGATAGTTTCAAGACAGGCAGAGCTGTTACATGAAGAAACCCTGTCTCAAAAAATGAATATATAGGGCTGGAGAGATGGCTCAGTGGTTGAGAGCACTGACTGCTCTTCCAGAGGACCCAGGTTCAATTCCCAGCACCCACATGGCAGCTCACAAGTGTCAGAAGATCCAGTTGCAGGGGATCTGACATCTTCACACCAATGCACATAAAATAAAGTTAAATAAACAATAAAAAATTTGTTTAAAAAATGAATATGTGTATATATATATGAGAGGGGGGCATGGAGGGTGTCAGAGACCTTGGAGCTAGAGCTATGTGCCTACTGGGAACTAAACCCAGGTCCTCTGGGAGAACAGCAAGAACCAGTGCTCTTTACTGAGCCATCTCTGCAACCCAGTTTTGACTTTTAAAAAGTGAAAATATAGGGCTATTTCAGGACTTAGATTTTAACATTCAACTAACTCACTGAGGGATTATGCAGATTTGATGAGCTGAGCATGGAACTCTCTCCACTTGTTTTTCAAAAGTAATAAAAACACGTTTCTTTTCAAAAGCTTGATTTTAAGCTGCCTGTGTGGTGGGGCACACCAAAAATCCTAGCACTTCAAAAGCTGAAGACAGAAGGTTCTTGAGTTCCAGGCTAGTTTCAGCTACATAGTAAGAATCTGTTTGGATGGGACTGGAGAAATGGCTCAATGGTTAAAATCCCTTGCTGCTCTTATAGGACCCAGGTTCAGTTCCCAGCACCTATATGGCTGTAAGCCCCCCCCCCCATGTAGGGGCCCAGAGAGGTTAGAAGATAGTTTCAGGGGCTCTGCCACCACCTCCTGGCTTCTGTGGGTACCACATGCACATGGGTACACTAACATACTTGCAGGCAAGCACTCATACACATAAAATAAAGATACACTCTATAGCTCGAATTCTAATTAGTATTAACAAAAACCCAGAGTCAGATATTAGGGTGTGAAAACTGAAGGATCAGAGAAGCACTGAGGCCAGCCACTAGAGAGACTGTTAGCCCTACTCAATCATCAGACCAAGAGGGCAATCCTGTCTCTGGGCCCGTCTCCACGAAACCTCAGACTGAATGCAATGAGCACCTGTCTCCTCCCCCCTTTATTCCTCTCTCTACCCAGTTATATACCATCTAGTGCTGGGATTAAAAGTGTGAGCTCTGTTTCTCTTTTAAACTGATTCAGTCTTGTGTAGCCCAGGGTGGCCTTGAACTAACAGAGATCTGTCAACTTCAATCTCCTGAGTTCTGGGATTAAAGGTGTGTGCCATCACTGCCTGGTCTCTCTATGGCTAACTAGTGTGAGAGTGTTGATAACCCTCGAACTAGAGTGACTAGCTCCACACTCAGATCTTCAGGCAAGCTTTATTTGTTAAAGCGCAAACAAAATATCTAAAGACTTATCTGCAAAGAGCAAACAGCAAAGGAGGCAGACATCATAGCTCATGTCTATAATCCCAGCTCACTCACAGGAAGTCAAGGCCCCATTTGAGACCACTCTGGGCTATGTAGCAAATTCTAGTTCAGCCTGGACTACAGACCAATACCCTGTCTCAAAACAAAACACAAGGGAAGAAAGAACACTTTTCTACTTTTTTTTCAATACCGAAGGCAGTAATTAACTAGACAAATTTATGGATGAATATGTATTGGTGTATGCCGAGTGTGTGGCACAGGCCTTTGATCCCAGTACTGAGGAGGCAGAAGCAGGAGGATCTCTGTGAGTTTCCTGAATAGTCCACAGAGTGAATTTAAGGATGGCCAGGAAGGACTATACAGAGAAACTCTGTCTGGAAAAACAAAAAACAAACAAAAAATAGGTGTCTAACAAAACTACAATTCGTAAGTGTGTTTACTTTTTATTTTATATGCATTGGTGTTTTGCTTGCATGCTTGTTAGGGTGTTGATTGCCATGGAACTGGAGTTACAGACAATTGTGGGTTGCCATGTGAGTGCTGGGAATTGAACCGGCGTCCTCTGGAAGAGCAGCCAGTGCTCTCAACCATTGAGTTATCTCTCCAGACCCAAATATGTGTATATCTTAACTGAATGTCTAGGAGTGCTAATTGGGTGTAGTGGCTTGTAACCTCAGCAGAAGCTGAGGCAGGAGGATCACAAAAGCTGCCTGAGCTACATAGTGAGATTCTTTGAAAAACCAAAAGGATGAAAAGGAGGCAGAGAGAAGACGAAGAACAGGACGGACATCACCGCCACCACCACCTGTTAGCTTAACCAGCGCTCTACAAAATTCAGTTAAACCAAGTAGGAAGCCAGAGAAACAGCGGGTTCTGATACTGTCTGATTACCCCATAACGGAACACTGACTTCTGGGGCGGGGGGCTGGGGAGCAACTTGTTCTGCATACAGCGAGAAAAACAGAATTTAAAATAGTCTGGACTTTGATTTTGCTATATTGTACACTCTTTGGGTGATTTTTGTATCCTCACCGAAGACAACATGATTCATCAAAATTGTCTTTTTGCAAGGTCGAAGAGTTACACAAATGACCAAAGCCAAGGGCCCTATAGAGATGCACTTTCTGCACTGAATGAATAAGATATATTAACGCCAATCTGAAACGGCCCAGCTTCCTTCTGCAGAGGGCCAAAGATACACCCAGGATCGAACCAGCTAGTCCCACATCCCCGGAGTCAGTAAACTTGGAATATTTCAAAACTAGAAACAATCACCCCTGTCTAAAACTCGGTCTCCTATGTCTCTCTCACTTTGACCCTTCTCATCTCAAAGCCTTTCCGTCCTAAATTCTTGCTCTCCTCGGACACACTGAATTCTAATGCATTCCCCTAGTTTTAATTAGAATTTACCTTTTCTCCTATTTCTCCCCGGGAATGTTAGCTTTCCATTCTCCCCTTTCCTTTCAGGCATGTTTATCTTCCCCACAGTCAAGAAATCACCTTTAAGTGGAGCAAGCAAGCCTTGGAGAATTTTCAATCACTTGTAAATCTATTTCTAGAATACCCACTCACGGAATCCTTCCCACTAAAGATGAAAGGCAAGCTAAGGAAATACATTAGACAGAGGAAGCAAATACTCAAGCAGGGCCATAGCTAGATGTTTGTAAGCCGCAGGGAAGAAGTTGAGTCTTTCCCCTTTGCGGGCCCCCATCTAAGACCACCAGCCTCACACCGCCTAGGTCTGCGAGAGGGCTGCCGCCCACCCCCACCTTCCGTGCATTCCGCATGACCTTGTCCTGAGTCCTGCGCAGAGCCCACTCCTAGGACTCCTCAGTGACTCCACTGCAGAGCTCGGAATTCTCACTTTGCAACTGTCCCAGGCAGCACTGCGTCTGCATCTCGGTTCATGGTTCCGCACTGAAGATTTTCAATGTTCAAGTTCCTCAGCAGCGGGTCATACCCCCCATGGCGCACCAACAGGATTAAAATTATCCCACCCTACCCTTCAAAAGAGTACAATGCAAGGCGAATGGAACCGCCCGCAGTCAGGGCTTTCCGCCAGCTCTGTCTGGTTCTCGGAAGATTCGGACACAGCCACAACCTCCAAAGCCAAGGGTCTTAGGACGATTTGCATAACAGTATTGGTGGAGAAAACCCAAACCGCAAGACGCTGGAAGGTCCCTCAGGGCTTCGTTCATGGAAGTAGGGTTCCACACAGGAAGCGTATGATTCGTACTCCCCCTCGAACCGTGCCCCTCTAACTCACTAACCGAGGGTTAGAGACTCAATCACCAAGGACCCGAAACTGGAGATAACAGTGGGGGTTGGGGGTAGCGTCCAGAGAAACTAGCCAATCCTTATTCTTAAAACGCCGTCTCCCTCCGTCCGGAACAGCAGTTCTCAGAAGTGCCTCCAACTTTTTCTGCCTGGAGGATGCTGACCACCGCCCCACACCTCCTCTCACAATTAGAGGGGATCAGTAGGTACCACTAATCTCCTGCCAGATGCTGGGGTAGGAGAATCGGAAGCGGAGGAGGGAAAAACCTGGCTGTACTCAAGAAACTTCTCGGACTCCGGGTTACGCAACTCAGGCACCAGCCTCCGACAACGGGACATTTTCCCGCAGGACTCGAAGCTCAAGGGGGCGAGGTTGAACAAGCGACCTCTCAGGTCCTCGTCCCCGTGGGTTTCTGGAAGCTACCTGCAGCGGAACCGCAAACAGGGGCGGCGCGCGCCTGTCTTCTTCATTCTGCCAAAAGGTTCCCACCCAGAAAGTGGCAAGGCCAGCCTTGAGTTAGCTTGCGGGGCAGCCTGGCTGCCGAAAAGTTCACGATTGCGGCGCCGGGGACCAGGAGGACCCCAGACCTCCAACCCCGGGCACGCAGAGCTCGGTTTACCTTCCAGCTTGTTTGGTCCTCCAGTCCCGGCTGGGGCGTCCTCGTCAACTCCCTTGACCTGTTGAGATGCAGGAACACGAGTACGGCTCTAGAGCCGTGGGGACCCGAGGGTGCAGCTCGCACCACGGCGCGTGCAGGCCCCGAGTGCACCGGGCTCTGCCAGCTACCCGTTCGCCAGCTTCGGGCATCGGCCGCCCGGAACGCCCGGAGGCCCAGGCCACGCCCTCCGTGTCAAGCCACGCCCCTCGCTTTACCCCACCCCCACCCAGCCCAGCTCCGCCCCCGCCCACACCCTCCGGCCCTCGCCACCTAAAGGCTAGGAACATCGCGGTCCTGCTACGAAGACGCGGGTGGGAGGATCGTGGGGAAGCTGCGAATCCGGAGAGAACGCGGCAGTGACCGCTCCGACCGCGTGGGTGACCCTGCCCCAGGCTGCTGCGGGGACACCACAACCCTCGGGTTTGACAACCACATTAAGCTCCGGGTCAAGTTGCGACGGAAAGTGTCAAGGAGGCTTTTTGCAAGCTCCTGTACAATTGGAACGGATTCCATGTCCTTTAATGGCGATAATAACTAACATCTGGGGGAGCTGAAAAAGGCTCTTCACTCACAGGCCCAGTTCATCTTCTTAGGAACCTTCTTAAACAGAAATTTTGTTCCGTTTTCCCAAGTAACGAAACCGAAACTCTGGAAAATACAGTGCTCAAAATCACTGGCCTCAAAGTGACTTTAGGAAAGCTGGGCTCGGGAATTAAGCCTCGGGCTTCTTGTGCTGCGCTCGCTCAACTCCTGGGAATCCTAATGGATGTAGGGGGCCTTGTAGTAGAGACCCACAGGAAGAAGGGTTCAGTTCCTTAAGAGTCCTCATCCGATCAAGCTAACCAGCATCAGCTGTCCCCAATCCGGAACTTCACTTTTTTTTTTCCCCTGAAAGAGCCGGGAAGATTGTTGTATGAAATGTCCTAGGACACGCCCACGAGTGTTCTCCTTTTGAGACAAAGTCCCACTAGGTATCTCTGAGTGCCCTGAAATGCGCCACTATGCCTGGCTACATGTCTTTAATTATGAAAGTCAGTTTACTTAGATGTAATCCAGTGTCAATGTAAATAAATATGACGTAAGAAAACTAAGCCCTGCTATGTGTTGAGTTCTTCCCACCACACCCCCGCTCTTTTTTTCAATTAAGTACTGTTTTGTCCCTCATGAGTCCTTCACTGTTCACAAAATTGAAAATCGGATCGATAAATATTTGCATTTCCAAATTAAACACTTTATTGACTCCTGGGCTTTATTTCCCATGGATTGTTTTCCAAAATATAGGGGATACAGTTCAACAATGCAGAACTTGTCTCTCCACCGTGCCCCCACTGTGAGATTGTGTTCATCTACTTTACTGTGAAAATAATTTTGATGTCCCTGATTAAATGGCGATTCTTATTGCTGCCCCTGTTTCCTAAGTGTTTGCTTATTTATCTGAAACACGTTCTCATGTACTCAGGCAGACCTTGAGCAGGGTTCTGGTCCTGCCGCCTCCACCTCCAGAGTGATAGACTACAGGTGTATGGCGCTGTGTGGAGCGCTGAGCGAAGAAGCCAGGTTTCCCCCTAAGCCTTTACGTGCTATGTGAGGACCCCTAGCTTGTACTACTTGGGACTGAACCAAGGGCATGCTCTCTCATAGAGCTACCCAAGGGTAATGGGTGTCCTCAGAAGAAAATGCTAGAGCAGTCTGATCAGAGTGGACAGGAATTACCTCTGGACCTCTGACCATTTTCTAATAGAAACTGGCATCTGGGAGATGGTGGCGCAGGCCTTTAATCCCAGCCACTTGGGAGGCAGAGGCAGTCAGATCTCTGTGAGTTCAAGGCCAGCCTGGTCTACAAAGAGAGTTCCAGGGCAGGCTCCAAAACTACACAGAGAAACCCTGTCTCAAAAAACTAAAACAAAAAGAAAAGAAAAAAGGAATCTGATATCTGTTCTAAGCAATGATAAGTAAGTTTTTGAGACTTTTCTTGCTCCTACCTCATATATATTTTCCTAATATGTATCTCATTGTAAAAGACAGGAGGGACCTGATGTTGATATTGGAAAATAGTCTTTTATATGAAGCTGAGAGTGATGGTGGTTGGCTCAGAGAGCAGCTCCTTCCACTCGTGTGATCTCCTGAAGGCTCTGTGACAAGAGTGGGCACACAGTGACAAAGACAAAACCCCAGATCATAGCAGATGCCAGCGAGGTGGCAGACACAAGTGAGTTAGTGAGCAGTTTTCGGCACACCGTGCGGCTGGTTGGTTTCCTCACTGATAGCAGGAAGTTTAGAAGTGCTTAAATCAGGGCTGGAGGGGTGTCTGAGCAACTGAGACAGCTTTTTTTTTTTTTTTCTTGCAGAGGACCAGAGAACCACAGCTTGATCCCCAGCACCAGCACCTACATTGGGTGGCTCACAACCGCCTGTGACTTCAGTTCCAGGGACTCCACAGCACCCTCTCCACACACACTTGTAAAATAGTAGCACAGCATGCTGGGAGTAGGATAGCCAGACCAGGGAACGATAGTGGAAATGGGTCTAAAAATAAATAGCTGGGTATGGTGGCACATACTTTTAATCTCAGCACTCAAGAGGTAGAGCCAGGTGATCTGAGTTCAAGACCAGTCTGGTTTACACAGTAAATTTGAAGCTAGCCAGAACTACATAGTCAGATCCTCTCTCAAAACAGAAATAAAATAAGTAAGTCCTTTTTCATTTTTTGAGACAGGATCTCTCTACACAGTCCTGGCTGTCCTATAACACACTGTGTAGACCAAGCTGACCTCAAATGCACAGAGATCCACCTGCCTCTGTCTGCCTCCCAAGTGCTGGGATTAAAGGCAGTGCCACCACCGCCCAGTGAGATGGCTCAGTATTAAGAGTGCTAACTGCTCTTCTAGAGGACCTGGGTTCAGTTCCAGTCAGCCACTTTGGTTCACAACCATCCCTAATTCTAGTTTCTGGTACCCTCTTCTGCTCTCTGTGGACACTGCACACAGGGAGCATACAGACGTACAGACAGGGCAAAACACAGATCCACATAAAATTAAAATGAATAAACTCTCACAAAACTAGATTCATTGGTATGGAGCTCTAATTCCAAAATTTCCTCAAGGCAGTGTGCAGAGCAGAAGAATTGCCTGGAAGCTCTCAGTCCAGTTAGCCTAGAGCACACAGGCAACAGCAGGTACAAAAGGGACCCTGCTTCAACAAGCTGGAAGGCCTGAAAGCTGTCCCGTGACCTCCACTCTTGCATGTTCACATCCATACATACACAAACACACACAAATAAGAACAAATAAGTAAATATTATTGTTCTTTTTGTTTCCCAAGTCATGTTCTACATGGCTAAGATATAGGCTGTTTTATTTGCTTATTTTTAAAAAAATTATTTGTGACATTCTGGGGCACAAATCTAGAGCAGAGTGTATGTTATGTATAGCATTTATTATTATTATGTATACAATATTCCATGTGTTTATCTGCAGGCCAGAAGAGGGCATCAGACCTCATTACAGATGGTTGTGAGCCACCATGTGGTTGCCGGGAATTGAACTCAGGACCTTTGGAAGAGTAGGCAATGCTCTTAACCATGAGCCATCTCACCAGCCCCCCAGAGTGTATGTTAGGTAAGTGCTCTACACTGAGCTACATTCTGGTTCAGTTTCTTTTCCAATTTATGCCATAATCTAAAGGAATTAAATAGCCTGGTGGTGACTACTTTAATCCCAACACTTGGGAGGCAGAAGCAGGTAAATTTCTGTGAGTTCAAAGCCAGCATGGTCTACAGAGTGAGTTTCAGGCCAGCTAGGGCTGTTACACAGAGAAAAAAACAAACAAACAACAACAAAAAGAAATGAAAAGAAAGAAAGAAATTAAGCAAAGTCAGACACAGTATTGAATGCTTGCAATCCTAGCACTTGACAGTCTGAGGCAGGAGAATTGAGAGTTTGAGGTCTGGCCAGCTGGGTCAGTGAGTTAAAGATGTGTGTTCCATTCCTGGGACCCAAATGGTAGAAGGAGCAAACCAAGACATCTCAGATTGTCCTCTGACCGCCACAGGCACCACGGCACTCATACCACTTCTCCTTCCAATAAATACTAAATAAATATGAAAGAAAGTAAACAAGCAAGCTAAAATAACAACAAGTAAAGCCAGGCTTGGTGTCAGGTTTGGTGGCACACATCTTTAATTTCAGCCCTCAGGAGGCAGGAAGATCTGAGTTTGAGGCCAGTCCGGTCTACAGATTGAGTTCCAGGACAGCCAGGGCTACACAGAGAAGCCTGTCTCGGGGGTAGGGGTGAGGTGGGTACTAAACAAAGCCCAAGAGACACACAACTGTACTAGGAATTCAGCTGTAGGAATTCAGCTTCCCTGACAACATTTCCTCGATGTTCTCGCTCGTGTTTGCTTTGTGTTTGTGATAAGGTCTTATCTTATGATATAGCCCTTGCTACCCTGGAATTCATTACATAGCCCAGGTTGGCCTCAAATTTGCAGCCATCCACTTGCCTCTGCCTCCCAGGTGCTGGGATTACAGGCATGTGCTACCACCCCAGCCCATCACCTCCTTCGTTGCAGACATTTTTCCATGCTTTTTTAGTAAACACAGTGGAAATTCTAGCGCTTTTTTGTTTTTGAAACAGGGCCTCACTGTAATGCCCAGGCTGGTTTTGAAGGCCTGGGCTCAAACAGTTCTTCTGCCTCAGCCTCCCAAGTAGCTGAGATCGGAGGCATTGTACATCATGCCAGACCTGACTTTCTTAATGATGTCAACATAATCACACACATTCCTGCTTGTGTTTCTTCTAAGGTAAAGCCAGTCTCTGAAATCAATAATCTTAAGAGTCAAACAAGCAAAAACTACCACAAACTAATGGGGAGGGAGACTTTTGATACGACGATGATTCCTTTTAGCCTGTTCCTCCTATGAATCTCCTGGGGTGTTTTTTATGATAATTTTCTCCTATGATTTGACTTAAAAACAAACAAGAGAATCCCTGGGGACTCACAGATGCTCATGAGGCTATTATCCACCAAACACCTGAATAATCCAAAGGGAAGAGAAACGACACTGAGATAAAGCCAGGTGTGGATGGTCCCTGACATCACAACCTGGACATGCTTGCCAACTAAAGTCTTCTAGGCTCTGTGGTGAGCAACACCTTAAGCCAGCACTATGGACTGTTTGTGCCAGATCGCTGTCTAGACAAGCCAACAGCATGAGCTTCTTCCATCAAGTGGTAAACAGGTACTAACCAACTAGGGAGCCGAGCGCAGGCTTGTGACAGGAAAACTAGCCCTGAGAGACTGAGCCTGGCAGATTGCATGCTTGTGGTGGGGCAAAGCCTGGAATCTCCACTCTCAGGAGACTGAGGAAAGGGAATCTCCAAGTCTGGTTTACAGTATGGAATTCAGGCCAGACAAGGCTACAAATGAGACCCTGCCTCCAAACAAAGACATGGGGCTAGAGAGACATCTCAGTGCTTAAGAGTAATTGCCCCTCTGGCAGAGGATCCAAATGGGAAGGAAAGAAATGAACCAGACTTGGGGGACGCTGAAGATAAGGAAAATGTTGGTGTTGCGGCAGGAGGGCCAGATTAGTCCAAGCCTGGTAGAGAAAATGGTAAAAAAAAAAAAAAAACAAAACAAAAAACAAAAAACAAAACAGCTCCATCACCCCCACTCTGACTTCTTGTTATTTTATTGGGACAATAATAAAAAGTCACGAACTAACAGGAAGAACTGGCCTTCAAAGTAAAGCTTATCAGAGACAGAAGTAAGCAGAGCCCAGGATAGATGGAACTCAGTGGTAGAATCCTGCATCACATAGGCAAGGTTTTGGGTGCCATCCTTAGCCACCACTAGTTAAAAATGAGAGATAGGCCAAGCCACCAGACTGATGGCAGAGGGCTCTACATACCAACCAAAGGCATTTCCCATTCATCCTCGATATACTAAGCCTCAAGGAGATGGCTCTTTTTTTTTTTTTAAGATTTATTTGATTTTATGCGTGTGAATGTTTTGCTTGCATGCATGTTGTATGTGCACTGCGTGTGTGCCTGGTGTCCATAGAGGTAGAAGAGGACCTCTAACACCCTGGAACTGGAGGGAGTGGTGGGAGCTGAATGCAGCCCTCTGTAAGAACCCCTGTACATTGCTACCCACTGGGCCATCTCTCTAGCCCCAGGGGGTTGCTCTGACTGCATTACACTGTCGAAAGATTACTCTGTATGAAAAAGAATTGGAGCCAGTGAAGCTGTGGTCCTAATCCCTATGGCCATGTAGGAAAATGTATAGAACGCCAAGTAGAGAAATTCTGAACTCCCTGGAAGGCAGGTATGCAAACATGACTACCGCACACCTGGTTACCATGAAAAGAACCGTGGCCTGACATCACTTTTGCCAAGGAGTATGAGTTTTGCACTGAGTGAGTGTGGGCTCCTGCTGGTTGCTGCTCTGCTGCCCACCCTGCTGTCTCCCGTCTCCTCTCCCTGATCTGTCTTCCACAGATCGGCCAGAGGAGTCCTCTTATTAGGTCATTGGAAGCTCGACACTTCCCAGGCTTCTTTCCTTTAAACTATGTGGCTCAGCTTTTGATTTTACTAAAGCCAGATCATGCACTCTACAGGCAGTGACAGCGTTAAACTAATGAGGCGATTTCTTTTTTTCTTTTTCTTTTATTTTTTGTGTGTTGCAGGGGGTGAGGGGCTGGTTTGGTTTTGGTTGTTTGAGACAGGGTCTCTCTATGTAGTCCTGGTTCTGACTACATAGAATTCAGAGGTTTGTCTGCCCTTGCCTCCTGAGTGCCGGGATCAGAGATGTGTGTCACCAAGGCCCCATTTGTGTGTTTGTTGTAGGCCCCATTTGTGTGTTTGTTTCTTCGGCGTGGGGGGAGGACTAACACTATTTCTTAAATTGTCCTTTTAGTCTTTGCTTTAAGAAAATACCGGGGCTGGAGAGATGGCTCAGTGGTTAAGAGCACTGGCTGCCCTTCCAAAGGTCCTGAGTTCAATTCCCAGCAACCACATGGTGGCTCACAACCATCTGTAATGAGATCTGGTGCCCTCTTCTGGTGTTTGGGCATACATGGAGGCAGAATATTTTATACATAAGAAATCATTTGAAGAAAAAATTAAAAGAGATCTTAAAAAAGAAAGAAAGAAAGAAAGAAAGAAAGAAAGAAAGAAAGAAAGAAAAAAATGCCTGGCTGTGGTGGCCACGCCTTTAATCCAGCACTCGGGAGGCAGAGACAGATGGATTTCTGTGAGTTCCAGGACAGCCTACATACAGAGTGAGTTCTGGGACAGCCAGGGTTGTGTCACAGAGAAACCCTGTCTCAAAAAACCAAAAATCAACCAAAAGAAAAAGAGAAAGCGTAAAAGAAAAGAAACATTTAATTATTTGTAATAATTAATAATAAGAAATTACAAGATAAAATGAATAGTACATTTTTATGAAAACACTTATTTTTCCCAACTCTAAACGAAGTCAATGAAATGGCCAAGATTGCGTCATGCTCCTGCACAGCTTCAGGGCCTGCCTTGGTGGAAGCCGGACGAAGGCTCCTATCTAGTTCTCCACGCTCTCTGCGTATTGTTGGTCTCAAGTACAGAGAGAATATCTGGCCTCACGTAGGTAAACATCAGCTTCCTTCCCGTAACTCATTCTGTTCTGCTAGAATAGCTCCCTCAGTTCTCTTTGCGATAGCGTGTGTCATGTGCTGTTTCTAGTCCCTTAAGCTGGCATGCTTTGGCCCTTCAGAATAATATTTCTCACTTTTCCCTTCTGAAATGCTATCAATCGGGTTGTGGATTTAGTTCAGTGGTAGGAGGCTTGTGTAGAGTTGATATTTCTGGGTTTGGCCTCTACCCTAGCATGGTGTGTGTGTGTGTGTGTGTGTGTGGTGTGTGTGTAGTGTGTGTGGTGTGTGTGGTATGTGTGGTGTGTGTGTGTGTGTGTGTGTGTGTGTGTGTGGTGTGTGGTGTGTGTGGTGTGTGTGTGTGTGTGGTGTGTGTGGTGTCTGTGTGGTGTGTGTGTGGTGTGTGTGTGGTGTGTGTGTGTGCGGTGTCTGTGGTGTGTGGTGTGTGGTGTGTGTGTGTGTGCTGTGTCTGTGGTGTGTGTGTGTGGTGTGTGTGTGTGTGGTGTGTGTGGTGTGTGTGGTGTGTGTGTGTGTGGTGTATGTGTGTGTGGTGTGTGTGGTGTGTGTGTGGTGTGTGTGTGTGTGATAGTATCTGTGTCTCAGAACATACTTATTTATTTGTTCATTTATTTATTCAGCAACCCTGGGCGAGGCATACCGTACGTAGGTCCATGGCTAGAAAGAGAAACAGGGTTCACTCCTACTCTGGAATAGAGGTTTTCAAACTTTTTTCTTCAAAACAAAACTTTAAAATTGGGTATGGTGGCACATGCCTTTTATTCCAGCAGTCAAGAGGCAGGCAGATCTCTTTGAGTTCGAGGCCAGTCTGGTCTACAAGAGCTAGTTCCAGGACAGGCTCCAAAGCTACAGAGAAACCCTGTCTCGAAAAACCAAAAAAAAAAAAGAAAAGAAAAGAGGCAGAGGCAGGTTCATTTTATTTGAAACAGAGTCTCACTGGGGCAGCTTTTATAGGCCTGAAACTCACTGTGTAGATCAGGTTGCCTCAAACTCATAGATAATACCTGCCTCTGTTTCTCAAATGCTGGAATTAAAGGTGCGTGCCACCAATGCCTGTTTTTTGTTTGTTTTGTTTTTTGTTTTTCTTTCCTTTTTTTGGGGGGGCGCTCTCATGTAGCTCAGGCTGGCTTTGAACTCTCTATGTGCCTGAGGAGCATGGCCTTGAATTCCTCCTGATCTTCCTGCTTCTATAGTTTCTATCTCCTGTGTCTTAGATGAAAGGCATGTAGCACTATGCCTGGTGTTGTGAGGTGCTGGGGATCAAACCCAGGGCTTTTGGCAGCTAGGCAAGCTCTCTGCCAACTGAGCTCCATCCCAGATGCATTAAGTGTTTCTGTAACCGGCCAGTTAGTACAACCGCAAGCTCCATCTGTCACCCACACACTCTAGCTAAGCACTGTGCTCAACCATTAGCACACCAAAGCACTGACAGTGTGTACCCCGAGTGGTTGAGCCCCCACAGCACTCCCAGAATGGGGATGGTTACCCCTGTAAGATGCTGTTTGCTGATTCTGCCATAAAGAAAACGTGGGGGACAGAGGAGCAAACGCAAGAGTCTATGGGAGACAGTCGGAAGGAGAAGTTAAAGGGAATGGGGCTGGGCTGTCTGTCCTGCGCAGCCTGCTCTGGGATCTGTGTTCTTCTAAGTCAGAGAAGGAAGAGGGCACTCGGAATAAATAATAGAGTCAAGTTTCAGGTTGAAAGGGTTCATAAAGCAACGAAGGGAAGAGATAAGAAAAGTCCACAGGAGACACATTATGGAGGAATTTAAGAGCATGAAAGATAAAGAAGACAGTCTCTTCGAGAAAGACACCGTGATATTAGATTTCTCAAAGGTGCACCGACCGCAAGATGGTAGTGTTTGTTAAATGCTAAAAGACAAAACAGAAACCCTTTGAGTCTAGAATTTTGTACTTAAAATTCTAAATAAATAGTCATCTAGAGTCCAGGGGTCGGGTCGGATCGGGCCACAGTGCTCACTTTAGGAAACACAGCACTGGAGACTGAGGCAGGATTCTGAGATGGCAGTCAAGCCGGGCTAAAAGTAAGATTACATCTTAAAGGCAGAAAAAGAGAAGAGCCGGATGTGGTGGCATAAGACTTTAATCCTAGAACTTGGAAGGTGAGCGGGGTGAAACAGGAGTTCAAGGTCATCCCCGGTTACCTTACATAAGAAGGTGTTCCAGGCCGTACTAGGTTACATAATGAGTTGGAGGCTAGCCTGAGCTCTGCAAAATGCTGTCTCAAGGAAATAAAATAGAAGACCCCACACACACACACACACACACATGAGTGGGGGCATAATAAAACTAACATGTCTGACTTACACATTCTCAGAAGGTTCATCCCACAAGGACCCACTTTAAAAATTTTTGACTGAGTGTAGAGGTGCACACTTTTGATCCCCTCATTTGGGAGGCAGAGGCAGGTAGATCTTTGTGAATTGGAGGCCAGCCTGGTTTACAGAATGAGTTCCAGGACAGTGAGAGACCCTGTCTCTGTTTTTTGTTTTTAATATTTATTTATTATGTACACAGTGTTCTGCCTGCATGCCAGAAGAGGGCACCAATTCTCATTACAGGTAGTTGTGAGTCACCATGTGGTTGCTGGGAATTGAACTCAGGACCTCTGGGAGAGCAGTCAGTGCTCTTAACCTCTGAGCCATTTCTCTAGCCCCTGAGACCCTGACTCAACAATAAATAAACATTAAAAACATAGCGGCTCATGCCTTTAGGCTAGCTTGATCTAAGTAGTGAGTTCCCGAACAGAACTACATAGTGAGATGAGATCCTGCCTCAAGCACACACACACACACACACACACACACACACACACACACACACACACACACACACACACGTGCACGCACACATATGTACGCTGTTTTTAGGAAAGTACTGAAATGAAGAAACACGAAAAGTTCAGATGTACTTATCGTATCCTTAAAAAGGAAAAAGCAATTAGCTTCAAAGAAAAGAGAAATGGAAAAAGAGATCAATTACAACCCAGAATTGAAATCTCAGAAACTGTAAAGTGTTAATACGATGACACTTCAGGAGGAAGGAATTGGCGTGGACACAGAACAGGCTAATTTATTTGTTTATTAATTACTTATGTATTTTGTGGTGTTGGGGATTGACTTTGCTTAAATTAGCTATGCCTGAAATAAGAACTCACAGAGAGAGCCCCAGGTTACTCGGGGATCCATAGGGAGGCCCTGTGCGTGTAGGGCAGAGGAGGAAGAGGAGAAGTAAGAAAGTAACGGGGAGAGATTTGATAATCATGGTAACAGGAAACCATACTGAACATTGACCAGGAGAAATGTAACGCGAAGTTTGAGCTCAGGGAGCCTCCAGGAACCACCTGGAAGAGAGCTGGCGATAGACTGCGATTCAGACTGCTGCCCAGGGCATGGCAGGCTGGTTGAGCCGGAAGTCTTCCTCTGGGTCGGAGGTGGATCACTGTTGGAGGTTGTGCAATTCGGCACAGGAAGCGCCAGTGAAACCAGCGGGGTGGGGAGGGAACCGCAGTGCCTGGTAGTGTCTCTCTAGTGCCCTCTATGGATGAGGCCTAACATTGCACGAGCAGGCAAACAAGAAAGGTTCATCAGCAGAAAGGAAAATGGAGCTGAAAGGCGATGGGCGACACCTGCGCTGCCCCTCCCCCGCATCGGCCCGTGCTGTGTGTCTGGTGACCAGAGAGCCTGTCTTGATCACACTTCTTGGCTCTTTGCTTTGCTTTTGAGACGGGAACTATTTTATTGCTTCTAAATTTGTAGAAAAGTACTAATAATGGCAAATTATTTTAACCCATAGAAATAAAATCTAACGTTCCCTGTGAAAAATGTAGCTTGTGTCTCTCTGGCTAGATGATTTTGTACATTTCATCTTTTACTTTTTGACTTTTAATTTTGTTTAGATTTATTTTATTGTTTTGATTTAATATTTATTTGAGGCAAAGTGTCATGTATCCCAAGACAGCTACAAACTCACTATGAGTAGCGGTGATTGGCTTCAACTATTGATGTCCTCACCTCCAAAGAGCGGAGATTACAGCTGGTGCGTCATCATGTCGAGTGCAGTTTGCACACTTTTTTTTTTTCCCGAGACAGAGTTTCTCTGTAGCTTTGGAGCTTCTCCTGGAACTCACTCTGTAGACCAGTCTGTCCTTGAGCTCACAGAAATCCACCTGCCTCTGCTCCCCAAGTGCTGGGATTAAAGGCATGTGCCACCACTGCCCGGCTATTTTGCACATTTTTTAAAAAAAATATTTATTTATTTATTATGTATACAACATTTTGTTTGTGTGTATGCCAGCAGGCCAGAAGAGGGCACCAAATCCCTTTACAGATGGTTGTGAGCCACCATGTGGTTGCTGGGAATTGAACTCAGGACCTTTGGAAGAGCACACAGTGCTCTTAACCTCTGAGCCATCTCTCCAGCCCCTATTTTGCACATTTTTAAAGTAAACTTACTGTAACTTACTGTAAGTTCTGTGTAGCCTTAATGCATGTGGTTCTTTGAATTATTTCTTGATCTAGTTGTAACATCTTCCTGTCCTCTTCATTAATTAACAAATTATATAGGACCTCTGATACATTTATTTTATATTTCTGAGGTTTGTGATTTTTAATTCTATAAAATCACACCATCTAGAGATTATAAATGATTAGTGATTGTGACTGGAAAGATGGCCCAGTGGTTAACGGCAGTGACTAGTCTGGCAGAGAACTTGAACTTTATTGCCAGCACCCACAAACAGCCCCACACAGCAATCTCTAACCCCCTTCTGGACTCCATGGGCATCTGAAATCACGTGTACAAATCCACACGCACGCATTTATATATACATAATGCAAAATAAAATAAACATCGTGTGTGCATGCTCACGTGGTTTTTTGGAACAGGGTTTCTCTTTATAGCTTTGGCTGTCCTGGAACTTTGGCTGTTCTAGAACTAGTTTTGTAGACCAGGTCGGCCTCAAACTCAGAGATCCACTTGCCTCTGCCTCCCCAATCCTAGGATTAAAAGCATGTACCAGCATGTCAGGCAAAATAAATCTTTTTTTAAAAAAAGAATCCAGTTCCATAGGATCTCAGAATGTGGCTTAGTGGTAGATCACATGGTCTAGCATGCACAGCCCTGGATTCAGTCCCCAATACTCCTCACCTCCTCTCCAAATTCGTTTACAAGAAGGTAACATTGTATGATTCCACGTATATGAGGTAGCCAAACATTCATGGAGACAGAAAGAATGGCACAGCCCAACGGAAGCCGATTGCTTAACACACAGAATTTCTGTTAGTGGAGACAGAGAAGCTGATGGAGTCGGGTAGTTGCATAGTGATGGTTACACAAAATATGAATGTATTTCATGACAAGCAAAAGTGGTTAATATTGTGGTGAAGTCGTTCTTCCATGGTAGGGCGTATTCAAAGCTCTGTGGTTCGATCCCCAGCACCAAATACCCCACAAAGGTTAAAATAATAAACTCTGAGCTTATGCATTTTACTCTAAGTTCCAAAAGCAAAATGACAAATTACTTGAATACCGACTACTTTTTTTTTTGTTTTGTTTTTTGCTTTTGTTTTTCGAGACAGGATTTCCCTGTAGCTTTGGAGCCTGTCCTGGAACTAGCTCTTGTAGACCAGGCTGGCCTCGAACTCACAGGGATCCGCCTGCCTCTCTCTGCCTCCCAAGTGCTGGGATTAAAGGCATGTGCCACCACTGCCCGGCAACACTGACTACTTTTAAAATTGCATTTATTGCCAGGCAGTGGTGGCATACACCTTGACCTTGAATCTCTGCACTCTGGAGGCAGAGGCAGGTGGAGCTCTGTGAGTTCGAGGCCAGCCTGGTCTACAGAGTGAGTTCTAGGACAGAGTTACAGAAAGAAACTATTGTAAATAGGGAGCGGCTGTGTCCTGCTGCCGAGAAGTGGGGCCGTTTGTTCCCAGCGCCTGGCTCCCGGCTGCGGCTGCGGCCGCTTGCTTATGCCCAAAATAACCACACGACAATTATTTTCATTCAAATTCTGCCTGGCCCATTATCATTAGCCTTTTCTTAGTTAACTCTCACATCTAAAACTAACCCATTATAAAAGTTTGTATGTCACCACGAGGTGGTGATCTTACTGGGGATCATTCAGCATGTCTGACCCTGGCGGCTTCATGGCGGCTCTCTCTCTTCCTTCTCTCCCAGAACTTCCATTCTGTCTACTCCACCCACCTAAGGGCTGATCTATCTTACAGGCCAGGTAGAGTCTTTATTTAACCAATGAAAGCAACAGAAATAAAGAAGGACCCTCCTACAAGAAACTGTCTCAAAAAACAAGACAAGACAAAACAAACAAACAATTACATTATTGATTTTGTGTATCTGGCTGCTTGAGGTTGCTGTGATTACGATGACCAAGACAAGAGCAGGAAGGGTTTATTTGGTTTATGGTTCCAGAGGGGTAAGAGTTGGGGTGGAGCAGCTTGGCATCAAGCGGCAGACAAATGGGAGCAGGAACTGAGGGCTCACATCTTTTGTGTGTGGGGAAGGAGGGGGGTTACTGGGACAGGGTTTCTCGGCCTGTGTAGCCCTGGCTATCCTGGAACTTTGTAGATCAGGCTGGGTTCACACCCACAGAGATCCTCCTGCCTCTGCCTCCTGAGAGCTGGGATTAAACGTGTGCATCTCCACACCCACTGAAAGGCAGGTTGGCAGCAGAGAGTGAACTGGAAGTAAATGGTGTGAGTCTTTGAACTCTCACCGCCTGCCCCAGGGATACACCTCCTCCAGCAAGACCACTCCTCCTAGGCCTTCCCAAATAGCCACACCAATAGGGACCACGTATCAAATGCCTGAGACTGTCGGGACATCCCATTCAAACCATGACACGTGGCACATGTGTGGAAGCCAGAGGATAATTTATAGGCGTCAACTCCTCCTACCACATGGGTCCTGGGAATTGAACTCAGGCTTTACAAGTGCCTGAACATACTGAGCCATGTCATTGGCCCTGTATTTTTTTTTTAATTTAATTTTTAAATTTTGGACAGGGTTTCCTACTACTCAGCTAGCCTTGAACTCTTGATCCTCCTCCCTCCACCTTGAAAGTGTTGAGAGTAGAGACAGGTCCCACATATCCAGTTACTAATAGGTTTTTAATTTCAGTCATAGTCCTACTAAATATTCTGTAAAACCAACTTCTGACAGCCTGAATATGAAATTATAATGGACATAAAATAATGAGTAATACTTATGAATCAATGCACATATACTGAAAATAAATGCAAAACAACCATAACCCTGGCTTTGTTGCTGTTCCTGAGGTCAGAGCTGCAGAGCTGATGGTTCCTCTTTCCACTACTTAGTTCATATTTCTTTTGCCCTCAGAAGTTCAGCTGGTCTGCTGGGCTGCAAAGTGACCTAAATGTTAAGACATGAGGTACTGCATTTTCAATACCTTTACTATTTTTTTTGTTACAGCTTTTTGTTAGTATGCACTATTGGGTACTGAAGTGGGAAGGCTGTCCCTGGAAATGCCTGTGTTCCAGACATATCCCTGCACTGGTCATGCAGCAGCATCCCAAGGTGGCTGGGGTTTTTTTGGTTAGGAGCAGTTGCTCCCTGACTACACACACTTTCACTGGCCACTGGTTTGCAACATGAGTTTAAAACGGTCAAGTGGTAGCACCATTTTCTGAACTGAAGACTGTGTGGCCGTATGGTGGTGGTGGAACTGTTCCTTTGGGGGGAATAAGTTACATCAGCAAACCTCAGAGTTGCCAAGACAAGAAGAAACTATTTCTGAAGGGACTGCTGGTGAATAACTGTTTCGAATAACTGATGGCTAGCTTTAGGAAAGTAATCTAACTGATGGCGAATCTTGATTTCTAGACCAGTATATGCTCAATAGTCCCCTTCTTAGAGCAAATACTGAAGCTCGCAAGACAGAATCCCATCTTTAAAGGTGTTTCATTACTGCTGTGGTCCCTCTTTAAATTCCTAGTTTGAAAGTCCCATCCCTGGGCTGGAGAGATGGCTCAGGGGTTAAGAGCACTGGCTGTCCTTCCAGAGGTCATGAGTTCAGTTCCAGCAATGGCTTACAGCTCTCTGTAATGATATCTGGTGCCCCCTTCTGGCCTTTAGGCAAACATGCTGATGGAGGGAGCACTATACAGATGGTGGAGATATCTCAGGGGCAGAGTGGGAAAGAGAATTGTTTCTGAGGAAGAAAGACTTCACTGCACACCACACTGATGGCATCTTGGACATCTAACCTCCAGAACTGAGCTAAGTAAGTTTATATTGTCCATAACGGACTCACTCTTAGTGTCTTGTCATAGCATCCTGAGCAGACTTGGACAGTTGCTGCAAGTGTCGTAGGTAATTCTACCTTTAGTTAGCACAGTTAATGCTGCTAGATGTGGCATACAGGCTAATCCCCATGACTGTGCCCTCTAACTGAGGGCGTACAGGCTAATCCCCATGACTGTGAAAGAGTCTCTTGTGATCAGAAGCCATGCTGTATGGAATGGCATGAAGGCAAACAGGGCGTTCTGTAGAGGCCTCGGCAGAATCATGACGGGTTGGAAAATCATCTATCCACAGAGTACACATGTGTGCCACTGTCATCCTCCCGTAGCAGGCAGCTGTTGATCATTCTGGACAGCGGTATCCTACCTGAGTGCTTGTTCTGGTGTCTCCCATGGTGGTGTAGGAGGTCCTTCTGCATTTGTATTGCTTTCAATACAAATTGTTGAATAAAGAAAACTGCCTTGGCCTTTTGATAGGGCAGAAATCAGGTAGGCGGAGTAGACAGGACGGAATGTATTTCTGTTGCTTTCATTGGTTAAATAAAGAGACTGCCTTGGCCTTTTGATAGGGCAGCCCTTAGGTGGGCATAGTAGACAGAACAGAATGCTGGAAAGAAGGGAAGTGTGGCAGCCACCATGGTTCTTCTGCCTGAGACTGATGCTGATTAGAAGCTTTCCCGGTAAACGACGACCTCATGGTGAGCACAGATTAATAGAAATGGGTTAGATCAAGAGTGAGAGTTGGCCAGGAAGAGGCTAGATATAATGGGCCAGGCAGTAATTAAGTGAATACAGTTTCTGTGTAATTATTTTGGAAGTTAAGCTAGCTGGGCACCGGGAACGCAGCCAGCTCCTATTTACTACAGATTGGCGCCCATGGCAGATAAAGCTCCCAGCAATGGTGTTAACCTGGTCAATCTTATGGAACACATGCCCACCCTCCATTCTTGCCATTGTGGACTTCATGTATGAGTTCACACAGTCAGAATAAAAAGATTGCTTAGTATCCACAGAGGATGCTGCATTGTCTTGTTGGATACTAAGAGCATCTTCTTAGCAAGTCTCCTTTGGTGAACTCCCACAAAGACAGAAATACTTTACAGATGGTGTCTGCGCCAAGAAAGGCCCATTGACATGCCTCCTTCCCATACTGCTTTGACAACACACCTTCAGCTTGTCCCTTCTTCTCACCATCTGGCCAGATTGTTTCCATCTATGCAGAAACCAATGGAAAGACACACTTCTGCCTTCTTTTTTTCTTTATTGATATTTATTGAGCTCTACATTTTTTTCTGCTCCCTTCCCTGCCTCTCCCCTCTCCCCTTCAACCCTCCCCCAATGTCCCTATGCTCCCAATTTACTCAGGAGATCTTGTCTTTTTATACTTTCCCATGTATATTAGGTCTGTGTGTCCTCATTGTTGTCTAAGTTCTCTGTGATTATGGTTTGTAGGCTGGCTTCCTTTGTTTTATGTTTAAAAACCACCTATGAGTGAGTACATGTGACAATTGTCTTTCTGTGTCTGGGTTACCTCACTCAAAATAATGTTTTCTAGTTCGATTCATTTTCCTGCAAAATTCAAGCTGTCGTTATTTTTTTCTGCTGTGTAGTACTCCATTGTGTAAATGGACCACATTTTCCTTATCCATTCTTCAGTCCAGGGGTATTTAGGTTGTTTCCAGGTTCTGGCTATGACAAACAAAGCTGCTATGTACATAGTTGAGCACATGTCCTTGTGGCACAATTGAGCATCCTTTGGATATAGACCTAAAAGTGGTATTATTGGGTCTTGAGGAAGGTTGTTTCCTAATTTTCTAAGAAATCTCCACACTGACATCCAAAGGGGTTGTACCAGCTTGCATTCCCACCAGCAATGCAGCACTTCTGCCTTCTTATTGAGAACAAAATACACATCTTATGCTCCTAGGGCTGTGACAGCAAATGATCACGCCATACAGACACACACAGCCGGTGCGGGAGAACTGTCTGTATTCTGTCAATCATGTTTTAAATAAATGCTGATTGGCCAGGCAGGAAGTAAAGGTGGGGCAATGAGAACAGGAGAATGCTGGGAAGGAGGAAACCCATTTCTCCCCAGTCCTGCCCAGATCATCGAAGAAGCAGGATGTGACCTGCCCTGCTGAAAAAGATACTGAGCCATGTGGCTAACATAGATAAGAATAATGGGTTAATATAAGCTACAAGAGCTAATAAGAAGCCTGAGCTAATGGGCCAATCAGTTTATAATCTTCTGGAGACCTCTATGTGATTTTCTTTGGGACCTAATGACTGTGGGAACTGGCAGGACAGAAACCCCAACTAGCAGGCCATTCATGTTACACAGAGCATCAAAAGTGCATTGCTCTCAGTTCTCAAGGTAAGGCATGTTAAGGAAGATTAGCAGGGTCATGTTCTTTCTGAAGGGTCTTGAAGAGGCGTCTTTTTTGCTTGTGTTCAGTTTCTGGTAACGTCTAGAGATCTCGGAGTATGGTGACTTGGAGACAGATTACTCTAGCTTCTGCTTCCACCAACACATGGAATTTTCCTTATGACTGTGTCCAAATTTCCCTCTATTATAAGGACATCTGTGATGTGGGATTTCCCCCTATATGCTGTTTTGTTTGTTTTTTTGTTTTACCATTTGTTAATAAAAGAAGCAAGAAGCTGCTTTGGCCTATGGCAGGGAAGAATATAGCCAGGTGGGAAATCCAAACACACACACACACACACACACACACACACACACACACAGAGAGAGAGAGAGAGAGAGAGAGAGAGAGAGAGAGAGAGAGAGAGAGAAGGTAGAGTCAAAGAGATGCCATGTAGCTGCTGAAGGAGAAAGATGTCAGAACATTACCAGTAAACCACAGCCTTGTGGTGATACACAGATTGATAGAAATGTGTTAATTTAAGATGTGAGAGCTAGCTAGGAATATGCCTGAGCCATTGGCCAAACAGTGTTGTAAATTAACATAGTTTCTGTGTGATTATTCGGGTCTGGACGGCTGGGAAACAAAAGCACAGTCTCTATCTACATATCTGTCATTGGATTGGAACCCACCCTGTTCAGTCTGACTCCACTTTAACTCAATGGCATCTGTAGCAATAAGGTCAGCGACAGATAGACTTGTCTTGGGGGATCAGGGAATACCTAGCTTAACTGTCTGTCATCAGCAATCACATTGGCAGACTTTCTTTTAACAACATCCAGGTCATTACTGGGTAGGGCTTTGTTTAAGCACATTACAAAATGGTTGAAGTTTAACTAGAAAAAGATGGAGTTTCATATTGTAAAATTTGCTATATATTTTTATGACACTCACTTATTTATTATACGATAGTGTATATACGTGTCTCTGTGTGTAAAGGGTATGCAGATGGAGGTCACAGGACAACATGCCTGACTCAGTTCTCTCCTTCCACCACACGTGTGGTACCTGGAAATTGACCTTGGAAGCATGCATCTTTAGCTGTTGAGCCAACTTGTTGACCCCTTGGAATTTTTGTTTGTTTAGGGTTTTGTTTTGTTTTGTGTGAGATAGGGTCTCTTTATGTAGCCCTGATTGTCCTGGAATCACTATCTAGACCAGGGTGTCCTGGAACCTCCAGAGATCTGTTTGCCTCTGCCTCCTGGGTATTGGAATTAAGGCTTGCACCACCCCACCTGGCTTTGCTTGTTTGTTTTTAAATACAGAATCTTTTGTGGCTGGGCGCACACCTTCTGTAGGATGAGGGCCTGCTTGTTGGGGCTTCTGTCCCACCTGGTACCCCACAGCCAGCAAGCCCCAAAGAAAATCACACAGAGAGTCTACATTAGGTTATACTGATTGGCCCACTAGCTCAGTCTTCTTACTAGCTCTTGTAACTTATATTAACCCATTGTTCTTATCTATGTTAGCCACATGGCCGGTACCTTTCTCAGCGGGGCAGCTTATAACCTGCTTCTTAGATGGACTGCGCAGGAATGTGGAGGGAGCTTCCTGCTTCCCAGAACTCTCCTGTTCTCACCTCTACTTCCTGTCTGGTTTTCCCACCTATGCTTCCTATCTGGCCAATCAGCGTTTATTTAAAACATGATTGACAGAATACAGAATTATCCCCCACCAACCTTCAAGGTGAGGCAGGTAAATCTATGTGAGTTCGAGGCCAACCTGGTCTACAAGAGTGAGTTCCAAGACAGGCTCCAAAGCTACAGAGAAACCCTGTCTTGACAAACCAAGAAAAAAAAAAAAAGGAATCTTTCGTAAACCAGTCTATTCTCAAAATTCAACATTTTCCTACCTCAGCCTCCCAAGTGTTAGTGACCTTAAAAAATTATGTGTGTGCATCTGTGGGATTGTGTATACACCTGCTATTCCCTTTGAAGTAATCTATCCTTTATTTGGGGCTCATGTTTTCTTGGCTAGATTGGAATCCAGCGGCCCCTTGCTTTCACCATTCTTGGAGCTGGAGTTAGAGGCATGAGCTAGACACCTGGCTTGTTACAAGGGTGCCAGATCTGAACTTGCAGGCTCAAGGTTATTGAATAAGCACTTATTTATTTATTTATTTAATGTGTATAAGTTGTTCTGCCTGCATGTATGTATGTTCACCTTGTGTATGACTGATCTGCAGAAGTCGGAGGAAGGCGTTAGATCCCTTGGAAGTGGAGTTCCAGAGGGTTCTGAGTCACTGTGGGGTGCTGAGAAACAAACCATGGTCCCCTTAACCATGGGACCACCCCTTCACACCAACAGTTGTGGGGGCCCACAGATGTGAGCCTCTTCCACCTTGACTAAAGGTCAGAGAGTTTGAGCTTATTTTTGCTCTTTCAAAGCTGTTGACTACAGGTGTGGCTACAAACAAGAGATCTTGACCTAGGGTATGGTTAACTAGTATTTTAGGTATAGAGGTGGATCTGCTTCACCTGAACCAAAGTTTGGAGAATTCAAGTCTATTCCTTATATCATGTTGATGAAGTCTGTTGCCTTCCCCCTCCCCTTTTGGAGTGAAGTATATAAGCGTGCTTTAAGTGAATGTGGACCATTCAGTATTCATTGAATTTCCCTCCCAATGCTGTTCTGTGTTTCTGTCTTTTATTTCTTTCCTATCTCTGATCCTTTTGCTTAATAAATCTAATCCTCACACTCTTACCCTGGAATGTGTAAATTTCACTGAGACTGGACCTCGACAGATGTCGCTCTAACGTGTGGCTTACAACAAACAACGGTATTTCATGGAGAAAAATTTAAAGCTACCAAGGCTGACCTAGTCTAGTTCCAAGACAACCAGGCCTATGCAGAGAGAGCCTGTCTTAAAATCCAATAAAAAATAAAATGCAAATTTAAGGAAGTTGATAAAGCTTCACAGAATGGGAGGGGGGAAGTTCCTAAATAGCTAAATCAATGTTGGAAACACAAAGTAAAACAGTAGTTTACGTTGCAAATAAATAATTATCGAATGTTGTTGGCACAGGAATAGATAGATAAATGGGAAACTGGCGGCCATAAGGAAAGAGTAAGATGGGATCTTTCTCTAACATCATGGGTGAAGTTAGATCACAGACGCCGTCAGGGTGTAAATGTGAACAGCAGAGGACAAGGGAGTTACGCGTCAGTTTCCTGAGGACTGGATACAGAAACTCCACCCCAGAAGCAACCTGTGGATACTGAAATCATGGATGAAATGGTCTAGTATTTGCATGCAGCCTATACAAGCCGCCCTATGTATTTGAGGCCCTTTGTAGATTACTGTAATACTAATACACTGAAGAAGTATGGGAATGATTTCTCCCCTCTTTGGTTAGGCAGCAACCACAAGAGCACATCTGAGTGTGCTCAGTACGGATGGGAATCACTCCTACTGCGGGGTGACTGAGCTTTGCTGTTTTGGGGCTGGACATCATGTGAAGTGGGGTTCCTACCACTGATCTACATCTGGGCTCCGCACCCCAGATACTTTCCAAGTATTTTTGTCCTTATTTATTTATTTGACTCTTTTTGAAACAGGGTTTCTCTGTGTAACCCTGGCTGTCCTGACACTTGCTCTGTAGACCAGTCTGGCCTTGAACTCACAGAGATCCACCTGCCTCTGCCTCCCAAGTGCTGGGATTAAATGTGTGCACCTCCACTGCCCTGTAAAGTTGAATAACTTTCTTTCTTCTTTTTATTTTGTTTTGGTTTGGAGACGGTTCTCTGTGTAGCTCTGACTGTCCTGGAACTCACTCTATAGACCAGGCTCAGAGATTCGCTTGCCTCTGCTTCCCAAGTGCTGGAATTAAAGGCATGCATGCACTTGGCTGAGTATCGTATTCGGTTGGTCTTCCCCTAATTCTTTTTTTTCAGACACTGAGCCTAAAGCTTGCTGATTGCCTACAGTGGCTGACCAGCAAGCTCCAGGGATGTTCGCAGCTCTATCCCTCCCACTAAAGCTCTAGCCTTGGGTGGCAGATTTGATCTGCTATTCCTGGATTTTATTTTATTTTTTTTAGATTTATTTATTATGTATACAGTATTCTGCCTGAATGTATGCCTGCAAGCCAGGAAGGGCACCAGATCTCATTACAGGTGGTTGTGAGTCACCATGTGGTTGCTGGGAATTGAACTCAGGATCTTTGGAAGAACAGCCAGTGCTCTTAACCTCTGAGCCATTTCTCCAGCGCCCTATTCCTGGATTTTATATGTGAGTTAGGGGGATCTGAATTTGGGTCCTTACCCTCTTTACCTTAAATTTGTGATCCTTCCTGCCTCCACCTGCACTGCGAACACAAATGTGTGTCGTTGCACCTGGCTTCAGATCTTAACTTGTAAATCCTTGTTGAGATCAGGTAACAAGGCGGATCTTTAGATGAAGGCAGGTACTGGCCCCTGAGACCTGCTGTCTGAGGAAGGTGTGGGCTGTGTCACAGCAGCACACTGGGGCTCCCAGTGGCCCAGTGGTGAGGCTTTGATTTGATCCTCTCTAGATTTTCTAGCTAAGTGATATGATATGCAGTCAACAGCTTCCTTAAGGCTTCTGAGACCCAGCTTCTCCCTGAGCGGAGACAGTAGGACAAAAACAACAGTGAGAAAAACGCCTGACGGTTTATGAGCATTGGGCATGCTCCCTGAAATCCCTGGGGGTG
>JAQHUG010000138.1:1007495-1036552 GCA_028555095.1 Dicrostonyx torquatus
GTGATGCTGGGGACTGAACCCAGGGCTCCACGCCAGATAGACAGGCATTTTATTAACTGAACTATATCCTCAGATCCTAGTTTTTGAATTTTATCTTGATTACTCATGCTCCTTTTAACTCACTAAACACCATCACAGTAATGATTGATAGGTCTGCTTTACTTTAGACTTAATTTCTGGAGATTACTATTTTCTTTTGATTGGACCATATTTTCTTTCTTTCTTTCTTTCTTTTTTTTTGCATGCCTTATAACTTTCTCTTGAAACGCAGACATTTGTAAGATGAGCCAGTCCCTGCTGAGGGAATGAATTGTTCTGTTTACTTGCTTTCTCAGTAGCCTCTAACCTTGCATACAAACTATCACTCCTTTGAGAACCAAGCCTAAGTGCTAGAGAGAAGGCTTAGGAGGTAAGAGCACTTGTTGTTCTTGCACATGAGCCAGCACACACGTGGCTATGGCTGTTCTTGAATCCACTGTGTAGTCCTGCCTATAATTCATAAAGACCCACCTGCTTCTACCTCCTCCTACAGTGCTGGGATTAAAGGCATGTATATAATGCCAACAGGCCTGGCATTTTGTTTTTGTTTTGAACAATGCTTGATGTATTGACATCCACTCTAGGATATTAAGATTATGTGTAAGATATGCATTATGGACCTATTCATCCTGTTATCAAGTAAGATGGGTATTATGATCCACTCATTCCAGCTATCAAATAAGACAGGCATTTATGAACCTGCTCATTCCAGTATCAGCTAAGACAGGCATTTATGAACCTACTCTTCTTGGTATCTTATAAAGACAGGCATTATGAATCTGCTCATCCCGGTATCAGCTAAGACAGACATTATGAATCTGCTCATCCAAGTTACCAACTAAGACAGGTATTTATGAACATGCTCATCCCAGTTACCAATTAAGACAGGCATTATGAAAATGCTCATCCCGGTATTTAGTAAGATGATCATTGTGAGCCCAAGCCCGGTCATTGAGTAAATAACATGTATGATAAAAACACATCAGTGAACATATAAAGATGTAGTACAAAGACAAGAGTTACAGACACGATTCTTGCCAAAGGGCAGCAGCTTCTCTGCCCCACCCTACTGATGCCATGCCACAGTGACATCAGGGAAGAATTTCCAATTCTATTTTCTCCAAGGGGAAAATCTTCCAAGTTTTCAAGGGAAGCTGTAAACAAAGAGGGAACGTTTGGAAAGGTGCCCACACTTCTCTGAATAAGCCGCCACTAATGTTCCTGAGAGCCAATAATGAAACTTATCAGGATACACAAACACACACACACACAAACACACACACACACACACGAATAAAAAAATCTCAATACTTTTAAGATTCATGAAGTTTTTTGTGCTGTGATGACATGAATGTCAGCTGCTAATTCTGTAGCTCAGCCTGGTTGCGGAGTGTATGAGCTCCCTTTAGGTTACCGCCTCTGATCCATGAGTCCCACAGTTAATGCCTCCAATAGCTTCCTTGGAAACTATGTTACCACAATCTACAAATCTACTATATAACTGGCACAATTGTTAGCTTTCATACCTTGAAAACCAGACCTACATAAGATAGCAATAAAGATGTCTCGGCTTAGTTTATGTATCTGGCTTCTAGTCGCTTCTTCCTATTAGTTGTGCTTTCTTGAGAAAAAAAATTCTGGAGTTCAACAGAAATTAATATTTTCTTTTTCTTGCCAAACAAACAGTTACACATGCATTTTGCAGCAGAGGAGCAAATAAGTCCTAACTATAATGGCACATGTTGATGACGTCATGCTGACATTCACCACTTTGTAGGTTAGCCTAAAATTTAAAATCAGACAAATAAAACTTTAAAGGTTCAAGTAGAGATTTGTTTCTAAAGGACAGCAGCACCCTCTCCCCCTTCTAGTTCTCAGCCTGGAGATGGATACCTTCGCCTGCTCAATCTTTTGCTATGTGTTGTCATGTGACCAACCAACACAATGATATTGCTGCAATGTTGAGGTTTTATTTTTTTTTGGGGGGGTGTCAATATATTGATTTACTAATAGAAAAAAAAAAGTTTCTTTTTGCCCCAGCTTCAGCTCAAAAGTAATGTTTCTCTCTCCCTCTAAATCTTGTTAGACTGTATTATGATTTCTGTTGGGTCAACACTACTGCTCTATTTGGGCTGCTGTGATAAAAATCTCATAAGCTGGCGTATAAACAATTTTTTTTCTCAGATAAAGAAGATCCAGCCTCTGGTGAGGGCCACTTTCCACTTCATAGACACCACCTGCTCTTACTATGTTGCCATATGTGGAAGGCACTACCAAGTTCTGGGATTTCTCTTAAAAAAAAACACACTTATTACTGTATGCATGTTTATATGTGTTTATGATGTACATCTGTGTTCAAGTATGTGTCATGGCCCACATATTAAGATCAGAGGACAGCTTGCAGGGGTTAGTTCTTTTTACCTTTTTGGTCCTGGGGATTGCACTCGGATTGTAAGACGTCTCAGCGAGCCCCTGTATTTACTGAGGTAGGTCACTGGCCCACAGTGGGCATGGTTTCTCTTTTAGTGTCTACTACTCACTCATGCTTGTCCTCGGCTCATGGTCTTTTGAGGAGTGCGCAAGCCACAGGGCCTGAGGCAGAGGACATTTAGCACATGGTTGACAAGCCCTCTGCCAGGCTAACCTAGACAAAGAGGGAGAAGACCCAAATTAATAACATTAGAGATGAAGAGGAGGACATTACAGCAGGTACCAATGAAATCCAGGAAGTCGGGCCACATACTGCCATGGCACCAAGCTGGAAAATCTGAACACGTATGACCTGCCACAGTTCACACATTTGAAATAACTTAAAAGATCTAGAAAAGCAAGAGTGAAGCTGTAATATAAAGTCTCCCTGCTGAAAAAATGCCCAAGTTCAGATGGATGCAGCAAGGATTCTATGAGTTATGCAAGAGAAAACTAACGCCAGGACTCCCCAAATTATGCCACACAATAGAAAAGGAAGTATATACTTCCAAACTCTCCATAAAAATAATATCACCCTGATTCTGAAACTAGACAAAAACAAAACAAAAATTATAGACCAGTCTCCCCAATGAACATAAAATTCTCAATAAGATACTTGCTGCAAACTAAATTCAACACATCCAAAAATTCTTTCACCATGGTCAAGGTAGCATATTCCAGGCACACAGTGGTGATTCAACATAAGTACTCTATAATTGTCATGTAAATGGTCTGAGTGATGGATCACGTGAGCATCTCAATAAATACAGAAAACACCTATAACAAAATCTAATAACCCTTCATGATAAAATCCCCAAGAAACTAGAAATGGAGGGAACACCTCCTGTCCTAATAAAGGCTGCTTACAACAAATCTGTAGTCAAGAGTATGCTACGTGAAGAAAGGTTCTATTAACATTAGCATCTCCACTAATATTAGGGGCACGACATGGGTGCTCACTGCCATCACTCCTATTCAATACAGTGCCAGAAGCCATGCCTAGAGCAGTAAGATAAAAAATAATGGAGAGCGATACAAACACGGCAGGAAGATGAAGTAGCCTTATTTGTAGATGACATGATTCTACATCTGAGACATCCTATGGTAAACACTGGGAAACTCCTAGACCTGAAGGACAAGTTGGGCAAAGAGGCAGGTTACAAAATCAACTTCTAAAAACCAGTCGTCTTTTTATATACCAATGGCAAACATACCGAGAAAGTAATCAAGGAAACAACCCATATGCCTTGAAATTAACCTTAGGAAAAGAGCCCCACAACCAAAGCCTGAACAAAAGCCTGAAGATACCAAGGGAAGAAATTGAAAAAGACACGGAAGACAAACAGGCCTCCTACGCTCATGGATAGGTAGCGGACAGGCCTCCTATGCTCACGGATAGGTAGCGGACAGGCCTCCTATGCTCACGGATAGGTAGCGGACAGGCCTCCTATGCTCACGGATAGGTAGCGGACAGGCCTCCTATGCTCACAGATAGGTAGCAATACCGCAAAAACGTCCATCCTACAAAAAGCAATCTACAAATTTAATGCAATCCCAATCTCAATTCTTTACAGTAATAAAATGAATCTTAAAATGCACATAGAAGCACAAAAGCTTCATTATCCTGTGAATAACAACTGCTGGAAGTACCACAGCATCTGATTTCAAGTTCTATCACAGAACTACAGCGATAAGAACAATATGATACCAGCACACAGACACACAGGTCTGTGGACCGGACCAGAGGACCCAGACAGAAGTCCATACAATTACAGCCACCTGATTTGACAAAGTAGTAACAAATACACATTGAAGAAAAGATAGCATCTTCAAACAATGGTGCTGGGGAACCTGGCTAGCTACATGTAGAAGAATGAACCAGATCCTCATCTATTCTACACACAAATAGATCAAAGACCTATGTGTTAGAACTGAGCTTCTGAAGCCACTAGAGGACAAAGGAGGGATTCTTTTTGGTCTTTTGAGACAGTGTTTTTCTGTGTAACAGTCTTGTTACTGTTCGGGAACTCACTCTGAAAACCAGGCCGGCCTTGAACTCTCAGAGATCCACCTGCCTCTGCCTTCCGAGTACTGGGATTAAAGGTGTACATTACCACCACCTGGCAAAAGCAAGCACAGGTCAGGTCTTGGTGAAAAGGCAGCACAGGACACAGGGTTAAATGGCAGATGAGTGTGATCCACAAAGTCAGAACAGCAACGGAGTGGCCTATGGATGGAGAAGAACCTCCCCAAACGCATCTGACAGAAGAGAGAGTCATGTCTACAGAAAGAGCTGAAAACCTCAGCAGCGAGAAAGCCAGCAACCTGTCCTGTCTGTGGAACTTGAGTTCTCAAAAGAAAACACAGATGGTTAATAAACTATAGGTAGAAAAGGCTGATCAGGGAGGGGTGGGGAGGATACAGAAGAGGAGAGCAGGGAGGGTAATAAAAATTACAGATTTATGAAAAAAATATATGGAAGCCCATTTTATAAGTTTACTGAAAATACAATGAAAAACCATTTTAAGTGGCAATATCTTCCATGGGCTAGATAATGCTCCTCCCAGAAGCCATGGGTTATCAAATAAATTTCAATATCAGGTATGGAACACTTCCCTGTAGCTTGTTGGCCAAGGAGACCCCAACATTTCTACAAACAATACTGGCTATTTTCATTGCTCTTGGTTGCTCAGGAGAACTTGATGGTAAGACCGGATTCCTGAAAACAACATATTTTCGTCACAGGGCATAGAGAAATCCAACTGGAGCCGAGCTGGAAGCTTCCTTCCTATCGGGCAGCCTTTGTAGTGCCTGAAAGGGCTTCGCAGTCTGCTGGGAAGAAAAGTTAACAGCAAGCTTACCCAACTGTGAAGTGCTGAAGCAACAGCAGTGACCGAGCAGGCGGGATGTGCCGACTAGTGCAGTAGTGTTGACTACTCAGAAGCTGACCTTGCCTTAGTCAGGGTTTCTATTGCTGCAATGAAACACCGTGACCAAAGCAACTCGGGGTGGAAAGGGTTTACTTGGTTCACACTTCCACATCACAGTTCATCATTGAAGGAAGTCAGGGCAGGAACTCGAACTGGGCATGAACCTGGAGGCAGGAGCTGATGCAGAGGCCATGGAGGGTCTGCTTACTGACTTGCCCTGCTCCCACCCATCCCCCACCATGGTTTGCTCAGCTTGCTTCCTTATAGAACCCAGGACCACCAGCTCAGGGGTGCACTCCCCACAATGGGCTGGGCCCTTCCTATTCATCATTAATAAGAAAATGCTCTCCAGGCTTGCCTGCAGCCTGATTTTATGGAAGCAGTTTCTCAATGGGTGTTCCCTCCTTTCAGATGACTCTAGCCTGTGTCAGTATGACACAACTGACCTTGTCAATGTGACACATAATACTTTCTAAGACATACGCTTTCCTTTTTAGGTTCATCCCCAAGATCTTAGATTAATAAAATACCACAAATATAAAACATATTACAAACTTAAAAGTCCCACAATCTTTACCAAGTCAAACCTTATAGAAGTTCTGTCTTGGGCTAGACTGATGGCTCAGAGGTTAAGAGCACTGACTGCTCTTCCAGAGGTCCTGAGTTCAATTCCTAGCAACTACATGGTGGCTCACAACCATCTGTAATGAGATCTGGTGCCCTCTTACGGTGTGCAGGCAGAACACTGTATACATAATAATTAAATCTTAACAAAACAAAACAAAAAATTTTATTAAAAAAAGTTTAGTCTCTGTAAAAATCCAAAGTCTTCTAAAATCTAAAATTTCTCTTAAAAATTCAAAGCCTTTCAACTGTGGCTTCAATAAAATTAGAATAAGCTAAATACTGTCTTACTTCAAGAGTGGGGGCACAGTCACAATCTGAGCAAGGCAAAACCAAACTCCAACAGTATAAATAATTCAGTGTTCAATATCTGGAATTCACTCACGATCTTCTGGGCTCCTCCAAAGGGCTTGGGTCACGTCTCCACTCTGCCACACACACAGCTTGTCATCTAGGCTCAGGCAGGCTCTATCCTCTGCTGCTGCTGTTCTTGGTGGCCTCCATGACACTGAAATCCGTAACTGGGCTGCACTTTCACCAACAGACTCTCCTGGGCTCTCTTCTTTGTGCCAGGCCTTAACTTCCCTACATGACCCCTTCAATGTTGGGGCTTCAGCTGCTACTAAAGCTGCATCTTCCACAATAGCCTCTCCTGGCTTCTCCCAATGCCAAGCCTCAGCTGCTCCCCAGGACCCTTTCATGTCTTCAAAACCAGTACCACCTGGGTGACTCTTACACTGCCAAGGTCAGCTGCTAACAGGAGGTACAACTTTGGCCACTTCTGGAACCCAGCTTCTGTGTGCTGACCCCGAGGAAACACGTCCCAGAAGACTTCACCTCAGTGATACTGGTCTCTTGTTAATCACAGCTGATTCTTCAGCCCCAGCTGACCAGACACACAGATTCTTCACACAAATGGCTCAGTAGAGTCTTTGCTTCCCTCTGGAATGTCACAAGCCAGACCTCCATCATCTGCACAGCTCTCTTGTTCTCATTTTCCAAGCTCCTACAGGACTGTTCACCACACTCTCAACACGGAATGTCTTTTCTAGCCCAAAGCTCAAAAGTCCTCCTGACTTCCCAAATGAGCATGCTCAGTTCTGTCACAGCAATACCCCACAATCCTGGGACCAAGCTGCCTTAGTCAGGGTCACTATTGCCACGATGAAACATCAGGTCCGAAAGCAAGCTGGGAACAAAGGGTTTTTACTAGACTTACACTTTCACATCACTGTTCGGTACTGACAGAAGTCAGGAGACAGAACTGATGCAGAAGCCATGGAGGGATGATGCTTACCGGCTGACTCTCCATGGCTTGCTCAGTCTGCTTTCTTATAGAACCCAGGACTGCTAGCCCAGGGATGGCACCACCCACAATGGGCTGAGACCTTTCTCATTAATCACTAATTAAGAAAATGCTCTACAGACTTGCTTACAACCCTAGGTTATGGAGACATTTTCTCCGTTGAGCGTCCCTCCTCTCGAATGACTCTAGCTTGTGTCAAGATTACCTAAAATTAGGCAGGACAGTAACCAACTGTTTTCTGATTGGATTCGAAGTCTGCTCCACATTAGAGAATTCTAATTCTCTAATTATGCCCGATTCTGTAATCCTGGTTATGACCCTGGCTGTGGAGGCCACAGGCCCCAGGGGGAGCCTACTCTCGTTGCTCTGCTAAAAGGCTGCATTGTCAAACTGCCTTTGAATACTGTTTCAGCTGGGTGGTAGTGGAGGCATTCGGAAGGCAGAGGCAGGCAGAAGCCTGAGTTTAAGGCCAACCTGGTTTGCAGAGTGAGTTTCCGGACAGCCAGGACTACACAGAGAGACAGCATCTAGAAAACAAAACATAAACAATAGCAAAAACCTAAAAAAATCAAGCAAGCAAAACCCCCTCATGTTTCTACCCATACATGAATGTCGTGACCAGTCTTTCTATGGGAAGCTTTTTATTGCAGTGGGTGCAGTGGGTGGTGAAGCTCCTTACTACCAAAAGTGTGAAGAGTAAGTGACAGGGGCAGCCGGTCCTCAGTGAGCCAGACGCATTACCCCCTTCAAGAATAAGTGACAGGGGCAGCTCTGTTCTTCTTGGGTTAGCCGAATCATCTGCTTCAGGGTTCAGGGAATATCACGGAAGGTGGGAGGGCTGAAGAAATAGTGTAAGAACTGAAGTTGGGGGTTGCGCCGGAAATGACATAAGCAGTGTACTCATGAATTCAGTGAAGCTATGGTTATCTGCACAAGAGGCACAAGACTGGGCCCCTCAACATTCCTCATGGATGGAGGAGGGACCCGCGAGGCCCCACTCCTTCCACAGGGACTTTAGTAGAGAATAGCTTTGGGCGGAGAGTGCCATTTTCTTTAGTGGCATTTTCTCTACTAAGCAACCTCCTACTTAGGCTCGAGCTAGTGATTTTTTCCCCTTAACAACAGAGGTTTTTACATTTTTTAGTCCACACAAAAAAGTCTCTCAGATTCAGGGGCCTGGGCAATGTCACATGTGGCACTTGCTGGGCCAGCACGGACCAAGGACAATTAATCAAGCCGCTGCAGGAAGAGCTAGGAAGTTCAAAACCCAGAGAAGTCAGGTGTAGCTGTGTCTGCGTTTGCTTCTCAGTTCCATCATCCCATTCCAGCCTCAGTTTCCCTCACTGGGCTTCTGCAAGGGTCAGGTCTGAGGGTTTAAGAGACACAGATGCAGTCTTTTAAAACGCCTCAGTATTTTAAGGTCTTAGGCCCACCACTTGGCATGCATTCCCTACACTGGCCTCTTTCCCCAGCAGGGGTAGGGAAGACCAAAAAACACAAAAACCTGGGAAGCAGGGAATGATGGGGGAAGAGAGAAAGCCAGTCATAGATGGTGCTGACACCCTCGGGAAGCTAAAGCGTGAGGGTTGTGGTGAAGTCTAGGGCAGAGAGGGCTACAGAGTGAGGTTCAACTTCAAACAACAAAACAAAACCACAGCAAAGGCACGAAAACCCCCATGGATGAACCCCCATTGGCTTCCTGGTCCTGTGGTCAATACATGGGGGTTACAACCTGTCTCCCAGAGTAAACACCTAGCTTCTCTGGCTTGCACCCTATGTGTGGCCCATCTGAAAGGCTGTGGAAGAGGCATTGCACTAGTTGGGGCCCAACTTGTGTCATAGATGTGTCCCTAGATCCTTGGAGCTGCCATGCCTACCTGGCTGGCACACTTGGTGCCCACGGGGAAGCTGATGGAGCAGCGGATTCCAGGGTGTGATTCTCGGAGTCATAAAGATGCCGTCTGGTACCACAGGCAGTCATAGCGGACTGGCTGGAACATTTGCTGGCATCTATCTGCAGCCCAATGACACTGACTAGCCCTCATTGGTGCCATCATAGAATTTTCATTGACATTCAACCTTGATGTCCACACCACTCTGCAGCCCCTGGGTTTTGGTTTTCCCTGAAGCAAAAGGAGAGGTTTATGCCTGTGTCTTATCCCTGTTGGACAGGTAACTCTTACAAAACTCAGTGGGCCACACACAAATAGAAGATGAGAATGTGAGGGGGGCTTGGTGAGAAGGGCTTTGTCAGGAGAAGGACAGGATGGAAGAGGGAAATAGGGAAGAAAATAGTTAAAGTTCATTATTTAAATATATGAAACAGTCAAACAAAACACAAAATAAGCACCTATAAAACAAGCCAATCTTTTCATTGGTATGCTGAACTCATTAAAAAGAACAAAGTGTAGGACAAGACGAAAACCTTTGTTGTTCAGTCTGGCACTGGACCTGTCTCCCCTTCCCTATTTTGCTTATATATTTTTGCTTGCTTGTATGTTTTTAGATAGGGTGTTATTTTTGTAGTCTAGCATGGCCTGGAGCTCATGGAAACCCTCCTGCCTCAGCCTCCCAAGCACAGGAATTATAGGTGTTAGCAAGCATGCCCAGATTGCTTACATATCTTAGCAAGGCTACTGTAAAGCTAGGAAGCAGTCTTTGTGTTTGAACCAAGAAATTACTTCACAAAGGGAACAAGTTAGGGTGCAGCCCTTTCCAGCACACTCTTCTCGTGTCCACTAGTTTATTTATCGCACACCTGCATTTAGTACTTGTATATACAAGTGGTGTAGGAGATGCTTCTGTATTTCTGTTGCTTTCATTGGTTAAATAAAGAGACTGCCTTGGCCTTTTGATAGGGCAGCCCTTAGGTGGGCGGAGAAGACAGGATGGAATGCTGGGAAGAAGGGAAGTATGGCAGATGCCATGTTGCTCCTGCCCAAGATGGACACTGGTTAGACTCAGGCCGGTAAACCACGACCCCCATGGTGACATACAGACTATTAGAAATGGATTAGTTTAAGATGTGAGAGTTAGCCAATAAGAGGCGAGAGCTAATGGGCCAGGCAGAGTTTAAATGAATACAGCTTTCCGTGTGGTTATTTCGGGTATAAGCTAGCCAGGCACCGGGAGCTGGACCACAGGACACAGCCTGCTCCTCCTCATGCAACATACAAGAGTCAAAGGTTAATAATAGTGACGGGACATGGCATCTAATTTGAGTATCAGTAACAATGGGATATACAATAAAAATTCATGCTTTTGTCTTTTATGTTTTTGGTTTTTCTTTGAGACAGAGTTTATATAACAGCCCTGATTGTCCTGGAACTCACTCTGTAGACTAGACTGGCTTCGAACTCACAGAGATCCACTTGCCTCTGCCTTCCAAGTGCTGGGATTGAGGGCATGCACCACCGCCTGGCTTGTCTTTTATTTTTAAGAACTCATGGGAGAACTTTATTTTCATTTGCTTGAAATGAACTCAAGTCATCAGGCTTGCCTGGAATTCATTATGTAGACCAGGCTGGCCTCAAACCACCTGCCTCTGCCTTGGGAGTGTTAGGATAAAAGGTGTGGGCTAGCAGGCCCCATGTGTATCTAGTTATTTTCATAGTATAGACTTACAAGTGGCTTTCACATCTTGCCTCATTCACCAGCTCAGCCAGGCAGGCTGTTTATTCTCCTCGATGCCCATCTCCCTCATGGTAAACGAGAGTCACTATGTGGTCTACTTGGCAGGTTGTTGGGAGGACTGAGTGACAGATGTTCAGAGTCTACGACAGGGTCCAGGTCACTGGAACACTAACGTGTCTGTTTTCATGGACCATCTGTATTAGAATTTGTTCTCCTGCTGACAAACCGGTTTCCTTTCTTTTATTACAACTTGTGATAAATTTCCTCCCCTTAACTCCAGCATTTAAACAACGGTTGGGAATTTATAGTTACAATCTAAATAACATATGATCTGGTACACTGAGGCCAGAAAAGACATCTAGGAAGAGGCACAGAAGCTCTATTCTGCACGGACACAGGTGCAGGGTGGGCACTTGGCTTCATTCATCAGAGCTTGCTTTCTGCTCCTGGCTGTTTTTACCCAGGAAGGTGGATCCTGGACTGTTCAGGGGAAGCGCCTAGGAATTCCGCTCCCCTCCCTCTGCTGAGTGTGATCTAGCCGGTCACCCTTCTTCCATAATTGGCTGACCTTCTGTTTCTGCTTTGTCCCTTACCTGCAAGCCTTTGTTATCTGTTGTTCTCCTTGCAAAGTTAAGAACACAGATGGGAATTGCAACATGGTGACAGTCTGTTTCCTCACGACCACATATCATCAGGTTGTTATCCCCTAGGGAAGGACTGCAGTTAACCACAGCTTCTTCAACTCCCTTCCTTCGGCCTCCCAATTTTCTGCTTATACAAAAAGTGACCAACAGTCCCTTTTAAAAATCACAAATGGTGTAAAAAATACAGAGGAATAAAAATCAGTCATCCTTTAGCTAGAAGTCATCACCTTGACCATTCTTCCTGCTTATTTAAAAACAATGATAACAATTGTGTTTTGTGTGTGTGTGTGTGTGTGTGTGTGTGTGTGTGTGTTATGAAGAATTGAACCCAGGGCCTTGAACAGGCTAACCTTGTCCTCTACCACTGAGCTGTACCTCCACCAATAATAAACATTTCTGTTTATTATTTTATGAAAGCTGGGAACATTCTATTCATACCATTTTATCTTGATTTTTTCCCCTTTGTTTAACTATTATAACACTTTTCCTTGTGGAAATGTTTACCTCTTAAGCAGCCCATAATATCTCACTGCTAGCTAGTAAATTTCTTAGTCTCTGTTTGGACATTTGCTTTTAGGTTTCTGCCTTATAAATACAATGTTATTATAATTAAGAATATATTTCTAAGTAACAGGACTTCCGTGGGTAAGAATGTCTTGCCCCAAAGGAGAACAAATTAGCCTTTGCCAATATTTAAACTTATTTACTAGGCAACTTCTTAGGTACATAGTAACTACTGTAAGTCTATTGCTATGTTTGTTTCCCTTCCAGAAATATTGTGTGACCTTTCAGCTTGATGTGTGAAGTACAAGAGTGTTGGAGGAGGGCCTGCTTGTTGGTCCTGGCCTCCTGGTTTGCTTAGCCCTGAAATAACCCCACAGAAATTGTATTAATGAAAACACTGCTTGGCCCATTAGTTCTATCCTCTTATTGGCTAACTCTCACATCTTGATTTAACCCATTTCTATTAATCTGTATATCGTCATATGGCAGTGGCCTTACCAGGAAAGATTCAGCATGTCTGACTCTGGCAGCTCCATAGCGGCTCTCCCCTCTGCTTTCTTTCTCCCAGGATTCAGTTCTGTCTTCCCCTGCCTACATAAGTTCTGCTCTATCCACTAGGCCAAGGCAATTTCTTTATCCATTAACCAATGAAAACAACACAAACAGAAAGAACTCCTACACCACAGGAGAATATCTTGCTTCCCTCAGTTTCTACAAGCAGGTGGTTTCGATTCTGGAAAAGGAACATAGGACTTGGGAGATTAGGGAAGCTTCATGACACTGAGCTAGACTCTCATGTCTGGCAGGCTAGCCTGTGTCACCAAGCTGGACCCTCTGGCCTGGCAGGCTAGAGAGAGCAGCTCCTCAGGCCTGGTGCTGGCGGATTTTCTTTTCTAGGATTTTGTCTCTTTTCTGTGAAGTATTAGTCTTTCTAATTCTGAACTTCAGCTTTTGAAAAGATCTTGAGTTAGTCTTTTCATACTAGGTCATGTCTACCCAATTTGTCTTTTCTGTGATTGCCAATTTCGAGATTTCTCTCCCACAGGTTTACCTCTGCTTTTGGGGGGGAGGGTAGAATGGGGAAACAGGGTCTCTCTACATATCCCTACCTGTCCTGGAACTTACTAATAGTCCAGACTGGCCTTGAACTCACAAAGACCTGCCTGCCTCTGTCTTCCCCGTGCTGAGAATTCCAGAGCTACTGTTACGATGTCTGCAAAAGCGTATCCCTATTTATCACCCGCACTCCGCCAGCGCACACAGTGTGACCAGCAACCCTTGAGCGTTTTGTCATGGGTTTGCTAACCCATGCAGTGTGCAATGAGCATCTCTCTTAAGGCAGGGGAGGGATTGACAAAGTGTGCCTTGTTCCCACTCTTCACACTGAAAAAAAAATCTCTGCTGCAAGTGAGAAGAGGGTAGCAGCTGACAGCTTAGGAATTTTGTTTCTTAGAGCTGTATTGTCCTTGTCTGATGTCCCCTCGGACCTGGCTAGAATGCACAGAGGGCCACTGTATCACCTCAGGAGTGTTTTTAGACAACGTGCTTCATGCCAGGCATTTCCAAGGCTCCCAGACTTCATCAGGTGGCCCAAGGGTGTGTGCCTTGAGTCTCCAAAAGAAAATGACAGCTCTCTTGAATAATGCTGGGAGAGAAACTAGTCTCCGCATGCTCTAAGGGACACAGCCAAGTGTCTAATACCATTTTGTTCTTGCAGGTGTTTAATTATTGGCTTTAGACACAAGTCCTCAGAGAAAAAAAGAAGAAAAATAAAAGGCTAGTATAAAATCTCTCAAAATTATCCTCAGCCTTCTCTTGACATTTTCCAGACTGGCCTTGTTTTGCTTGTCTCTCTGAAACGCCTGTGAGTGTGGTGAGGCGTGGCTTTGGCACAGCTGTCTTTGTTTTTTCCTGACTTAGTCGTTCAGGCCACATAACGCTGCACTCTGGCTGTTTGAAATCCCTACTGAATTTGGAGAAATTGTGTCTTGGCATCTGGCCTATTTCCCTAGAACATGATGTGATGTTGTCAACGTGGGCCAGTCATTCCACTTTGTCTCCTTCCCAGCACTTGAACATTCCGTGGTCAGTGAGACTAGAATGGAAAGGCACGCTTGCCATCCTTTGCTGTGCTTCCTGCCTGACTACATGACTTTTACAATGTCACTTGTGAATAACTTGATCAGATTAGTGCGAATCACGGGGTTGGCCAATTGCAATCGGAAGGACTCTCCAGCGTCACTTGTTGCATTATTAGGGCATGTATCCGGACAGACCTGCCCTGTGCATGCTCAGTGCTGATGTTCCTCTTTGTCTCTGCTGTCTAATTTACGAGACAAGATGAGCACGGACTGTTCGAACAATGCCAGCTGCCCTACCCACAGCATGGAGGACGAGCTGCCGGTGCAGATGGAGGGCCACGGGACCCTGAAGCTTGTTTTCACAGTGGGGTCAGCCCTGATGGTGGGTCTGGTCATGTTCTCCTTTGGATGCTCGGTGGAGATTCGGAAGCTGTGGTCACACTGCAGAAGACCCTGGGGCATTGCGGTGGGACTGATTTGCCAGTTTGGGCTCATGCCTCTGACAGCGTATCTGCTAGCCCTTAGCTTCTCTCTGAAGCCATTCCAAGCTGTTGCTGTCCTCATCATGGGATGCTGCCCTGGGGGCACCATCTCCAATGTTCTGACCTTCTGGGTTGATGGAGATATGGATCTCAGGTAAGACACAGTGGGAAGCTACTGCCTGCCAGTCAGGGACACCTTTGTGATGTCTGGGTGGTGCTGAGTGGGAAGAAACTTGGGCAGCCCTTCTCAGTTCCGAGCTTGCTCTGCTGCCATCAGTTTCTGCTTTCTTGGCAGCCTTTCCCATCCTGAGTCATGCAAGGGACTTAGTTCATATGCAGCAACGATATTTCCTAAGCATGTTCTCCTTTTATGCCCAATGGCATCTCTGACTGTAATTTCCCAGGACATCGCCAATAACCCCATGTAGCTGATGATAATGCTGGTGATGGTAGTAAGATAAATAGTCAGGACGAAGCCCGTGTGGTTCTGGTCTTTTCATTTTGTCTCTTTTGGCCACATTACTCTCAACAATGTTTCCACACACATCTGTCCACTGGTGTTACTATGGAGTAACTGGTGTTACTATGGAGTACTAGGGAGTTTCTGGAAGCCACATTTTAAATGAGTGCAGAGGACTCTGGGCAGTTGACAGACTGATTTAGGGAGCAGTATGAAGCTCTGAGGATGACAAACTCTCTTGTTTCCTTTCCTCCTTTGGGTTTAAGCCAGAATTTATGTCTACATATGGGGCAGATAAACACTCCAGGAGAAATTAGGCTTTATCACTTATCCACATTGTAACAATGGCGAGTGAATCACACAATCTTGGGGTCAAATGTTTTGACAAGAAGAATATTTGAAGAAAGAATTGATGACTCAATATTGGGGAAAGTAGAGTTAAAAACAATGGTCTTTCTGGATTTTTTTTTTTTTGCTTATAAACACACATCCTGCCTAGGGAAAATGATTCATAAAAATTTAAATCTTTGCATGTGTATGCCACTTAATTGAGACTTACTATATGATGAACGAATGGATGAATGAGTGAGTGAATGAATGAGTCAGAATTGATGGCTGAAGTGGGAGCTGAGCTTAGTGAGTCGGCTTCAAGTCTCGTTTCAAATTCTTTTGTGTGTACTGAATATTTAGTATCTTGAACAGATTTCACCTCTACATTTCAATTACAGTAATTAACTTGTATGGCAATGCCTATTTAGTTATGAGAGAGAGACTTGAAAAATTCTTGATAATTTAGCATCTCCACTCATATGCCATGACTTGAAGTTCAGTGAAGCTGTCCATTAATGCTCACACATCAGCGAAGAAATCTGGGTCCTGGGATTTCTGGAAAGAAAGGAAACTAATGTTCATAGGTACCGGCAAGGCCTGAGCCTCATCTTATCTCCCAGCTTCTCAGAGTCACCTTGTCAGTGACCTTTTATTATTCTGGAAAAACGTTCAAGTCGAGAAAGTAGCTCAACAATAGGCACAGGGAGCAGAGCAGAGTTCACGCTGGAGCTCACATCTGGTTCATATAAGTTTTTAACTTAGGCAGTTTTTTCCATGACATTTGGCAACACAACCACATCGTCTGTTTGGAGTCTGAACCAAAGTCTTTAGCAGGGTTTTGAAACACTTCTGTTCCGGGAAAGGGAATATTTACTGCCAACATCCTTGGCTCCTCAGCATTGCCATAGTAACACCAGTGGACAGATGTGTGTGGAAGACAAAGTCCGTTCTGTTCTTGTTACCAACCCTATCTCTTATTTATTTATTGTTTTGTTTTATTGAGACAAGGTCTCACATAGCCCAGGGTGGCTTTGAGTTCCTGATCCTCTTTGCCTTCAGTTCCCTAGAGCTGGGATTACAGGTGTACACCACCACGTCTGGCACCAACTCTGGCCTCAAACAGCCTTGTTGTTGTTGTTGCTTTTGAGATAGGGTTTCTCTGTGTAGCCCTGGCTGTGCAGGAACTTCCTTTGTAGATCAGGCTGGTCTTGAACTCAGAGATGTGCCTGCCTCTGCCTCCCAAATGCTGGGATTAAAGGTACATGCCATCAATCCCAGATAAATCAGCTTTTAAATTAAACTGAAGAAAAAGGATTTATTTATTGTGTTTTGCTTGCATGTATGTTTATATATAACATCACATGCATGTCTGGTGCCAGATGAGGCCAGAAGAGGGCACTGGATCCCTTGGAATTGGAGTTACAGATGGCTGTGAGCTGCCATATGGGTGCTGGGAATCACACCCAGGTCCTCTGGAAGAAGCCAGTGCTTTAACCACTGAACCATCTCTCAGCCTTAGTGTTTACATGTTGATTGTAGCAACTTGTTTGAGAACACATACATGTGACCCAGAGCCAGGTACACAGTAGGCGTGCAGTAAAGGTTAGCTGTTTTCCTCCTTTCTTCCTTGGCAAGCATTTCACCACTGAGTGCCCCACCCTGTGCTTTTCCTAAAATTCAATTTTGAGCTTCATAGACACAAACAACACAGAATAAATTATAAGAATGAAATAATAGGTACTTATTTTTGTATTTTTGAGATAGGGTCTTGCTGTGTTGCTCAGGCTGACCTTAGTTTCAATGTGTAGCCCAGGTTGGCTTCAAATTCAATATGTAGCCAAGGCTGTCCTTGAGTTGATTCTCCCAGAGTAGGAATTTTAAAGTGGGCACTTAAAGTTAGATTTTTAGAAGCTTATGGATCTAATAGCAATGAATGCTTAAATCTCAGGAAATAGAATACTCTGTGTTGATGAGCGGAGGAATGTCCGTAGTTGGCACATTGCTTCACAACCGATTACCAACATAAAATCACATGGAGTAAAACTCAGCGGCCAGTCAGTGACAGTCATTCTGGAGGAAATCTAAGTGTGCTTCATCTCACATATTTATTTCACAGATGGGGAAACTGAGGCAAAGCTCTTACAGATGATCTCAAGTTCTGTTGCTTTCACTCCGCTTCATTCAGCCTGCGTGTGGTTTTCCACCCTCATACCATAAACGGGTGTTTCTGACTTGTGGGTGTCCACACACTGGGTATGACAAGGCTAGGTACCCGACTCAGAGCCAAGTACACAGTAGGCCCAGGGCCCACTGTGCTTTTTCCCAGGGCTCTAGGCTTCTCGCCTTAGTCTTCTGCTCCTCTAACCTGCTCCTCTCATTCCGCCCTCTCTTTCCTCTACCAGGCCCACCCCTTTGCTGAGCTGTTCACAACTCTGGCTTCCTGCCATCCTCCACTGTTGCTTCCTGGGGTCAGGCCCTAGTGAATTCTTCCATGGCCAACAGCTACACCTTTACAGTGTTCTCTCCACATTCAGACTCTCTGTTATTGTTTTGTTGTAAATAGATAAAGCAATTGCCAACTGTGAGCCTCACTCTCTCTCTCTTTTATACAGTGAACTTTGTTGATGGCATTCAACAAAGCCCCTCCCCTTCTTCTGGGGGTCTGTGATGGAAACCAGGAGGGGAGACGCTCAATGTACTGGGGACTAAATGGGCCAGGGACTTCCCCACAGCTGAGGGCCTTTCTCTTCCTCTCATGTTCTTGCTGGAGTTGGGTTGTTCAGGGATTCTTACTGCTTAGAGGCCGTGAGGACTATGAGGGGCACCACCCAGTTGCTGTTGCCAACTTCATTGTCATACCAGGAAACGAGTCTGATGTCACGCTAGGAAACAAGTTTGACAAAAGTGGCTGTTGAGGACGATGCCCAAGTTGTCATGGATGATTTTGGCCAGGGGGCCTGCTGACACCCAGCACAAACATGGGGCATCATCTAAAGGGACAAGGATGATGAGCCAGGTTCTACCCTTCAAGGGGGACCCAGCCTTCTCCACAGTGGTGAAGACACTCGTGGATGCCACAACATACTTGGCACCAGAATTACTCCATTTGATATTGGAGGGGTTTCACTCTGGAAGATGGAGACGGCCTTCTCAATGACGATAAGGTTTGTTTTCTTAGACTTGAATGTGCTCAGGACCTTACTGTGTGTGGAATCATACTAAAATATGTAGACCCTGTAGTTGAAGTCAATAGAAGGGTCACTGGTGGCAACAATATCCACATCCCCCTGGTAAAGGCAGCTCTGGTGATCGGGAGCCCGATATGGTCAAATCACTTCCCTCTGACCTTTACCTTGTGTCTCCGTTGGGACTGGCACTACACGAGAGATGGCTCTCCCTGGAAAGAGAAGGCAGAGAGCCTGTGTGTTCGCAGGATCCTAGTGCTTACTGAACTGGCCAGGTTACCGCGGCTCTCCAGGTGTATGTCCCAGGAACGCCTTAGATGCAAGTGGCCTCCAGTCCAGATGAACTTCCCATTTCACTAAACACACCCTGGTTTTCCCATCTCCATCTGCCCATGCTCTTCAAATACCCTTCTGGGTTAGCTGGCCTGATCTGTCTGCTCCAGTCATAGGATGAGTCTCCCCAATTGGTCTAGAAGGAAACTGCCTGATATGTACAAAAAGATTAGACACAGTGTGCCAGGGCCTGGCTGAGGAGCCAAGTATTCTTGACTGGACCCTTTTGGGTGGTTTGGATTAGTTAGATGTGGACTGATGGCTTCAGTTGGAAGACAACTTGGTTATTGTTCATACATGCTGTTGACTTCTGTCTCTGTCTGGTCATTTGTCTGTCTGTTTGTGTCTGTCTTTCTTTCTTTCTTTTTCTTTTTCTTTTTTTTTTTTTTGGTTTTTCAAGACAGGGTTTCTCTGTGGCTTTGGAGCCTGCGCTGGAACTAGCTCTTGTAGACCAGGCTGGTCTCGAACTCACAAAGATCCGCCTGCCTCTGCCTCCCGAGTGCTGGGATTAAAGGCGTGCGCCACCACTGCCCGGCCTGCGTCTGTCTTTCTCTCTGTCTCTGTCTGTCTCTGTCTCTGTCTCTTTCTCTGTGTGTTTAGACTCATCAGATCTGCTATGGGGAAGCATGCAAAGCTTTGTGAGACCTGGGTTGGAACCTTACACACCATCTGTTCTGCCATATTCCATCACCAGGGCCAGCCTGGGTTCATCCTGGGGAAGCTGATTCGCTCCTCCATGGACTGGACGACAAAGCTACATTGCAGAGAACACAGAGAAAGAATTGGTATCATTTTCTGCAGTATGCTCTGCTTGGGATAGGCAGCTGCCTGCTTTTGAGGGGAGAACTCAAGAATTAGGAACTGGCAGGGCCATGCAGCCGTAAGTGCAGCATTCAGGGCATAGGAATGGGATCCATTGCTGCCTGGCAGAGCCATTTGGGCAGGTTATGGAAATTAGCTATGCTGCAATGGCCTCACTTTTGTTTGTTTATATTTATTTGTTTGGTCTCTCTCTGTGTGTGTGCATGCACGCACGTCTGTGTGGTTTAGACCTCTTACCTAGAACAATCCACCAACTTACCCTTCATCTATGAGGCGGGCGACAGAGCACTGTGTCTGCTCAAGGAGCTGAGCACCATGGAGCCATTGATCTCACTGCCCCACAGCTTCCATATTTGTTTGGATTTGTTGTGAGACAGGGTCTCATGTAGCCCAGGCTGACCTCGAATTCCATTCATAGCTAAAGATGTCTTTAAATTCCTCATCCTCCCACTTCTGCCTCCCAGTTGCTAGAATCACAGCCATGGGCCACTGTGCCTGGCTCTCGGATCCCATATTGGTAAAGGACTCTCTGAGGTTCTCTTTTATCTTTAGATCGTTATAAAATACTCACAGTATAATGTAGCATTTGAGCAATGTTAAGTGCCATTAGGAACATTCACATTGTTGCACACCCATTCCGCTTTAAGTCACATGTTTGACTCCCCGGATGTCTTCTATATGTGACTCAGGGATTTGCCTTCTGGGTCTGGCTACTTTACCGAGCCTAATAATCTCTGGGGTCATCCTCCTCAGAGCGTTCTGTTAGAATGTTTCTGTTTGCTGCTGAACGTTCTCCACTGTGCGTGTCCTGCTTTGCCTGCTTTGCCTGCTAGCTCCTCAGGAGTCACTGAGTTGTTTTTACCTTTTGTTTCCTGTTTGTGACAAGCTTACTGTGTAGTTCTGGCTGACCTGGATCTCAGTGTGGCAATCAGATTGGCCTGGATCCTCCTGCCTCTGCCATCCCGAGCACTGGCATTACCTGTGTGTGCCACCTTTTGACCATTGTAAATGATGTGGCATGAAATGGGTGTCCAACGGTACACCATTTGTGCCCTTGCTTTCAGCTTTCCAGCAGGGATGTGTAGTTGAGTAGATCGAAGTAGTTTAAGACCCATAGGAAAGAGACAAGGAAGGGACGATAAACCCAAGCCTCTTCTACTCCTCCCTTCCTTTTTCTTTATGTGATGGTCTATGTAGCTCTGACTGCCCTAAGCTCACTCACTGTGTAGAGCAGGCAGGCCTTGAGTTCATAAATACCTGCTTGCTTGCCTCTGCCTCCTGAGTGCCCTACCCTAATCTTAATATTTCATCTGGAACTATCTGATGGCGCTGCCTGTCCATTGTCCCCATTCTGCCAAATATGTAACTTTTTAGTCACCCGTTGGAAGGTCTTATCACTGTGCAACTTGCTAGCCTTACCTGCCAGGTCTGTCAATTCTTTGAGGCCTTGTTCATGTATGCCCAATGTCAGCCTGGTGATGGCAGGGCCTTGATAAATGGGAGCAAGAGACATAGTGGCAGTGTCTTTTACCAGTGTTACAATAACTCTGACCCCCCCAATAAACACTGTTTATTAATGCAATTCAGGAGAGCTCACACAACCTCTAGATATCTATGGAGGGCGTATGTGTCTATCCTTAGTTACAGAGAGGATTCTGGGCGTGAGTGGTGGCATCTGTGTAGCACGGTGGCCAACTTTGATCCATGAAGTTCTCTTAAGCTTCTTTCCATTTTTGTATTTATTTATTTTGAGACAGGTCTCATATAGCCCAGGCTGGTTTCAAACTTGAAACATGGCCAAGGATGACCTTGAACTTCCGATCCCCACCCCTCACTCTTCGCCCTCTGAGTTCTGTGATTACAGGCATGCATTCCCATGCCTGGCTTTCTCCTCTGAACTGAAGTCCTTGATCCTTGGCAGATACTTTAGGAATAGTGTGTGATTCTTCAGGTCTGACCTGGTCTAGCTGTTGGCACTTCAGATTTTTGGAGAGTGAGCTGAGATTGAACTTGGTTTAACCGCTACTTTTCTTGAAACTATGATAGAATCATCGGCAGATGCAATTTAAGGGAGAAAAGCTTTATCTTAGCTCGCAGTGTCAGAGAAATTTCAGCCTACCCTTTCGGGGAAGACCTGGCAGCAGAAGCATGAGGCGGTGCAGACCAGAGAACAAGACAAGAGATGGGTAGAAGTGATTCAAAAGGACTGCCCTACTGGCCTGTCTCTGCCGGCCAGACCCTCTTTTTAAAGACAGAATCCTTTAGCCTAGGTTGGCTTACAACTTGCTCTGTAGACAAAGGTGACCTTGAGCTTCTGATCTTCCATTCTTGACCAGGTGCTGGGATTACAAGCGTGTGAAACCACGCCTATTTTCATGCAGGGCTGGGAATCAAACCCAGGCCTTCTTGCAAGCTAGGCAAGCAATCTGCTGACTGAGCTACATCCCAGCTCAGACCTCATCTTCCAAAGGCTCCATAGCATTGAACTTAGTGGCACAAGCTGGGGACTGAGGCTTCAAAACATGAGTCTCTCAGGGGACATTTCAAATTCAAGTAATATGTTAGCTTCTTTGTTATCAAGATAACACAACACTGTTTTTGTAAAAGTGACAAGAAAAAGATACGGAAGTTTGAGGTGCTCTGTACTCAATAATGTTGGCTATGAATTCTGTCCTAGGATGGTTTCTATGGCTGTGATCTTAATGAAACAGTGGTCTTCATTTGGCTAACCAGATTTCTTCTTTTATGGAGAGACAGATATGCCTTTAATTTGGAGAATTGAAGTTCTTGATTTTTTGGGACCTAGAATTGAATAACTTAAGTCCCAATTGCAGGATGGTATTGGCTGCTGCCTTTTAGTAGAATGTGTGGCTGTGCCATTTCCTTGCTGTAAGGGAGGTTCAGGATTTACCTGTTTGTCCAGTCTTGCTGGGCCTGTCTCATTCTCTGCAATAGCTGTGGATGGCTGCATTCTTCCTGGTGCGAGTGGAATCTTGTTCTGTGGAGGTCAGATAATGCCAGTGATTTTTCCACCATGTGAACAGTGGAGAGATTCAGCTAGCCACATCCTCTGTTGATGCCGCAATGGAATTCTTGGCAGGGTCTGGAAGGCGTGGCTTCCTACCGTGCATCGTGCAGTTTCTGGGCTTCTCCAGCATGGTGGGTACTTACAGCAGAACGGTAGAGCATCAGATCTTCCCTCGTCCCTCTGGAGCCAGCATCAAATGTATCACCGATCAAATTACTCTATGGAGGTCGGGCACAAGGTTTCACAGCCTTACTGACAACTTGGCTTTTTACAGCGAGGAATCTCAGCCTTTTACTGCTGGAGCCAAAACCATATGGGGGTGGCGTGGAGCATTCCAGACTCCATAGTTCAAGATTAAAGTGATGCAATGTAGGATTCTTTCCAGGAGTTGGTAAGCATAGAGCCAAGGCATACAGCATTGGTCAAGCATTTGGAAAACTTCCCTAGGTACCACCTCCATGGAAACAGGGTACCAACTTCATAGAAACAGGCTTGAGAGCTGTGTCAAAATGCTGAACTTCCTCTAGCTTAGCAGAAGATATCTTTGTTCTGTTTTGGGTGTTTGGGATCGGCCTCAGAGACTACTCTGAACAGAATAAAATATTTTTAGGCTTTATGTGGAGTGAAAATTATGCAGGATTTTTTTAGAAGAAAAAAGTTTGAAAAGGAAAATTTATGTGGAAATACTGACCCTGTATATTTCTTTTTCAAGACAGGGTTTAATTGTATAGCCCTGGATAACCTGGAACTCACTCTATAGACCAGGTTGGCTTCAAACTCACAGAGATCCACCTGCCTCTTCCTCCTAAGTGCTAGTATTAAAGGCATGTGCTACTATTGCCCAGCAACCCTATATTTTATGGAAACACTGTAGTTAGAAAAGTCTGGCATTTGTTTAGGAAAAAGCAAAATTACTTACCAATGGGCTCGATTAGAGTTTTCCCAACACATGTGAATAGACTTGGGCATTTAGTCAGCTTATGCCAAAGAAGGCACTTGGTTTAGTGAGAAAAGTGTATCCACATACTTGCTCTCAAGACAAAACAGCTTCATATCTTTTTTTTTTTTTTTTTTTGGTTTTTTGAGACAGGGTTTCTCTGTGGCTTTGGAGCCTGTCCTGGCACTAGCTCTTGTAGACCAGGTTGGTCTCGAACTCACAGAGATCTGTCTGCCTCTGCCTCCCGAGTGCTGGGATTAAAGGTGTGCGCCACCACCGCCCGGCCAGCTTCATATCTTATACTATATAAAATAGAAACTTAAAATGAGTTAAATATATAAACGCAGACTATCAAGCCACAAAGAAGAAAATGTAGGGGTGATGTCTGAATGTCCCCAGGAGTGGAGGACATCTTTAGAAGGATGAGAACTTAGAGGCTGTCTGTTGTTTTGTTTTGTTTTCTGAAACAGGGTCTTATGATGTAGCATTGACTGGCCTGGAACTCACTCTGTAGACCAGGCTGGCCTCAAACGCCCAAAGATCCACCTGCCGCTGCCTCCTGAGTGCTGGGATTAAAGGGGTGTGGCCACCACGCTTGGCAAAAATACACAACTTTAACTACATAAATTTTCATTATGATAAATACCGTGAGCAAAACCAAAGATAAAGAGTAAATTTATGGCAAAGGTTTGAATCATACCTAATGCTCTATATCCTGATTGTCAGAGCACCCCCTAGGTTAGAGGAAAAGGCAGACTGTCCAGGGAGGAGGGCAAGGAGAGGCTAGTAGCCTCAAAGAGGGTGGGCCTTGGAGAAGCAAGTGTAAGAAGGAGCTTACAGTGAAATCTGCCTCTCAGGAGATGTCAAAGGGCTTGGCCACATCTAGAGCAGTCTGCCCTGCCAACGCAGGCTTTGTATCTAACAAATAGAACAGTCTAAACCTTTGGTGGTATGGTTTCACTTTGGGGGTCATTTCAAGTCAATTTCTGTTCCGAGTCAGAAGGAGAATTTTTATCCAGTCCACAATCTCTCACGGAATCCCTTGTCTCTGATTCCATACCTTGCTTCATGCTTTCCAGTGTTCCCCATCAGGAGTCAGTGACCACAGGCTCTTCTGTGGGGAATCGCACACAAGTCTTCCGACAGCTTCTTAATATTTAATAGTACTTGGCACCAGACAGGTGTTTAGTTACCTCTTTGGTATTTCAACTTGTCATATTCAAGTCCCAAAGGGGCTTAAGAAATTCTGGCTTGCTTCCTTTAGACCCGAGAGCAGTGAGCTCTGAGTAGTCACCCCCCAATCCCATGTAATCACTAAGAAAGTGGATCTTGTAGTTGCTTTGAAAAAGTGGATTCTAAGTATTGTTTTTGGTAAAGACTACATTTTTAATTAATTTTTTTTGAGACTGGAATCTCACTATGTAGACCAGGCTGGCCTTGAACTTAGAGATCCACCTGCTTCTTTCTATCCATTCCCGGGATTAACGGCATGAACCATCACATCCAGCCCAAGACTACATACTAACGTAAGTAAGGACCAGCTTCTGGCTCTCCCTCCTAAGCATTTTCATTTCGCTTACAGCATCAGTATGACGACCTGCTCCACAGTGGCTGCCCTGGGAATGATGCCCCTCTGCCTCTACCTCTACACCTGGTCCTGGAACCTTAAGCAGAATCTCACCATTCCATACCAGAGCATAGGTCTGTATGGGGTTTGTGTAATGATTAGAAAGAGCATTGGCGATCATACAGGTAGCAGTTAACTACAAATCCCTTTGTGTGGTGCTTAGCATTGTTTAAACCAATCCTATTACATTCAGGGTTAGTGAGTTCGGGAACTTGATGAAGATTGTGCAGCGTGGAACTGAAATCCTAACTCAGGATGCCCTGGGTGCTCGTGTTTGGTGGTGGAGTGAAATACCCGAGGGAGAACGTTTATGAGGAAGAGAGGTTTACTGAGCTCACAATGTGTCTCACAATGGCTAGGTGTCCACACACCATGGTGTATGTTCTTATGGGCCCTGCTCTGTGATTGGGAATTTCAGAGACTTAAAGAGACCACTCTCATTTCAAACATTATACTTCCCTTGTCTCAAAAATCCCTGTGGTTGGTTGTGGGGATTACGGTGGCCCAGGTGTGAAGGAATTGATTAGTAGCACATACTCCTCAAAATTGTTTTTTCAGAGCTGTGAACTAATTGAGACAGAAATTGCTGGGAAAGTGTGGGACATTAGGGTGAGAAGGGACACTGTCTGATAGATTGTCTTTCTTTTTAGGAATTACCCTTGGGTCCCTGATTGTTCCTGTGGCCTTTGGTGTCTACGTGAATTATAGGTGGCCAAAGCAAGCGAAAGTCATTCTTAAGGTCAGCAACTCCCCCCCACCCCAGCCCACACCAGATGAAGAGACGGAAGGCTGAACTAATGAGCTGACCCAGTACAGCCCGTTTCCCGCCTTTTGACCGGGAGCCTTGCCACATCACTCCCATTGGCCCACACACATTTGTGACACCTTGGAAAACATGATGCTCTTAGTGACAGAAACACTCAGGCCTGAGACTGCCAGGACCTATCCCTTTCCTGGGCTTTCCACAAGCACCAGCGAGGTGAAGCTCCTCCCTTCACCGTACACAATGGAGCCTCAGTGTGTGGGAACACGGTGACTTCTTAGGAGAGCAGGCTGAAGGGCTGTCTTGCCGAAGCATTCTCAGGCACACACCACTGGAGTTGTAATTGGTACACACAAGCGAAGGCCACTGACCTCATCAGGTACCCATGTGAACGACATCATCCCCAAAGCACTGAGGGGTGGCCAAGGAATGGTGGGAACCTAGCGATCCTACCTTCCCTTGCTGTGCAGTGCTGCCGTTTGTCTTTTGAGAAATAAGTGGTCCTGCTAAAATGCCTTTGCAAACCACCCCAGAAGACACAAGTTCACACTTCTTCAAAACCGAAATAGAATCTCAGCTGTATTTTAGATTTACAAAGAAATGAGCGTTTAAGGGTTAATTAGAAGTTCGGCAAAAAAAAAAAAAAAAAATGTCTGTTTATTTCAGCTTGGAATTTATGGTTTGGTTCAGTCTAAGCTCCACTCTGCCTCTAGGGGCTGCTTTCCCGGTTGAACAATGCCCATTGTTCCTCCAGTGGGAGCAGGAGAGGGCAGGTGGGGAGGCCTCTGTGTGAGCATGGGGCCCTGGGCTGTACTCATGGGATACGGCCCCTGCCTTCCCACGCTAGTCACTGTTCCTTTAAAAGGAGAGCATTCCCTGGGGAATGTTTACAGAACAAGAGGACAGTGTGATTATGGAAACTTTCTTTTCAAGTACTTTGTCATTAATTATTTTTCCCAAAGGGACATTAAGTGGCAGTAGCAATTGAAAATACCCTGGTTTAGCCTTTCTGTGTGCTTGTGGTCTTGGAGTCAGGCATGGTGGCACATGCTTGCAATCCCAACATGTGGGGCGTGGAGGTAGGAGGATCAGAAGTTCAAAGTCAGCCTGGGCCACATGAGACTCTATTGTCCTCCCACCACTAAACAAACCTTTTCAGCAATTGTACGGGATTTATGTTAAAGTATGTCAAATAATATGCATAAACTAGAGCATACAGTTTAATCATTATTTTAGTGTTTTTAAGATTTTGAAGCAGCCTCTCACTAAGTAGCACAGGCTGGCCTACAGTCATAGTTCCACTGCCTCAGCTTCACAAACAGGAGACGATACATTGTATCAGGCCTATTGGCACATGCCTTTGAACTTGAGACAGAACATCACTGAGGCAGGAGTGTGTGATGGAGGAGAGCTGGTCACCTCCTAGAAGCCAAACAACAAAGAGGAGATGGGCAAGGGCCTAGAACAAAACAATCCCAGGCACCTGCCCCAGCAGGGACCTGTTTCCCAGCTAGTCCTGTTTCCCTAAGTTTTTAGGACCTTTAAAAATAGTGCTAATAATCTTTAACACATTGTCTTAGCTAGGGTTTCTGTTGTTGTGGAGAGACACCATGACCATGACAACTCTTAGAAAGGAAGGAGAACAATTAATTGGGTTAATCCATTTATCATCATGACGGGAAGTATGGCCCATGGCCGTGTGCAGGCAGACATGGAGCTGAGAGTTAGTTCTACATCTTGATGGAAGCAGCAGGAGACTGGGTAGCACATTGGGCATAGCCTGAGTATATGAGACCTCAAAGCCCGCCCCCACAGTGACCCACTTCCTCCAACAAGGCCACACCTCCTAATATGCCTCTGTGGGCTAAACATTCAAACACATGAGTCTATGGGGGCCATTCTGACTCAAACCACCATACATAAGAACATGCAGGGGACATTTCCTGTCCGAACCATAATAATTAGTTTCTATTTTCTTTAATACTTCCGAGGCTCCTTCAGTTCTGAATCATTTCAAGTCAAGACTGACAGGATTTTAACTAGGTCCTCTTCTACAGAGTCTGCTATCCCATGAGACTGATGAGAGCCTGCTAAGATCCAAATCAGTCTCCTGGGAATTAAACTCATATGTTAGAAAGTTTCATATTTATTGGCTTTTTCTTTTCTTTCTTTCTTTCTTTCTTTCTTTCTTTATTTCTTTCTTTCTTTCTTCTTTCTTTCTTTCTTTCTTAGGGAAAGCAAGGACACGGTGTGGTGGAATATTAACTTAAGACCTGTTACATTCATTAATGCTGTGGGATATTTGTTTAGCGATGCAAAGACATGTTACATTTGTTTGATTAAATAAAATTAACCCAGGGTCAGGAGGCTGAGTCAGCAACTAGCTGACAGGAAGTGGTAGGGAGGAGCCATGTGTAGCTAGGGTTCTTCATCCATCACCTCAAACGGTAAAGGTTGTGATGGTGTGACGTCTAAAGACATCTAAGAAACCAAAGCCATCCATTCAGCAGAGTCCTTCCTAGACGAGAGATCTCACAACAGGCGTTATCTTTAGCATCTAATTAGCTTTAATTGTCAACTTGACATAGCTCTCTGTTATCTGAGATGAAAGCTTCAATTGAGAAATTTCTTGGACCAGATTGGCTTTAGGGCATGTCTGAAGAGTTTGTCTTATTAATTGATACAGGAACGCCCAGACCACTATGGGCGACACCATCCCTAGGTAGATAGCCTTGAGCTGTGTAAGAAAGGGAGCTGAGAGATGGAGCTTCAGGGATTCAGCCCTCAGAGGCTACGAATGCTCCAGCAGATGGCTGCTGCCTACCTGCACACTGGCATCTGTGGATGGCCTTCCTTCTCC
>JAQHUG010000138.1:1036994-1048228 GCA_028555095.1 Dicrostonyx torquatus
GGATGGCCTTCCTTCTCCCTACCTGCACACTGGCATCTGTGGACAGCCTTCCTTCTCCCTACCTGCACACTGGCATCTGTGGACGGCCTTCCTTCTCTCTCCCTGCACACTGGCATCTGTGGATGGCCTTCCTTCTCTCTCCCTGCACACTGGCATCTGTGATTGAACCTTGTGGGTTAAGAAGAGAACAGAAGAAAGTGGGAGGGAATAGTGGTAGAGAGATAGGGAAAATGCAAGAGGAGGAAATGTGGGTGGATTTGATTAAAGCCCACTGTATGCATGTATGAAATTCTCCAAAATAAAAATATGATTAGTTTAAATGTATCTTAAAGTCCTCAACATTTTCCCAAGAAAGATTATATATTTACATAATATATAAATAATGTATATAAATTTATACAGTTAAAAATATTTCTAAAAAAGAAAGTTAACTAAACATTAGGCCGAGAATGCAGTATTTCTCTGTGATTCCTGCCTTGAGTTTTTATTCTGACTTTGCTTCAGTAATGGGCTGAGACCTGAAGATATAAAGCAAATAAACTATTTTCTCCTCTGAGTTGCTTTTGGCCAGAGTGTTTTATCCCAGGAAGAGAGAGGAAACTAGGAGGCACCAACATTAGCTAACCTGGGCTCCTTACATTATTTCTGTTATCTGCTATTTAGTATTTACATGTACTATGCCTGAGTATCTTTTGTACACTGTTTCTGATCAGGGACAACCCATCATCAATCTTACTCTCAGCTGTACATCTACTTCATCATAGCATCTGTGTGTGTCTTATATGGGCTCCAGCATTTACTCTGATTTCAGGCACCAACTGGGCACTGGGGAGCACACTCTCGTGCTTAATGGAAGGAAGGCGACTTTAAAAGAAAATTGGATGTGACAGCCTCCGAGGTCTTTTCAGCTTCGCATAACGAACCTCAGCTGTGACTACCAAACACTCACCTTGTTGCTTTGTTGCAGGTCGGGGCCATTGTGGGTGGCATCCTCCTTCTGGTGGTGGCAGTCACTGGTGTGGTCCTGGCAAAGGGATGGAATACAGATGTCACTCTTCTGATCATCAGTTTCATTTTTCCTTTGGTCGGCCACGTCACTGGCTTCCTGCTGGCATTCCTTGCCCATCAGTCTTGGCAAAGGTACAGTTACATATCCTATAAGGTGTGTGCGTGCGTGTGTGTGTGTGTGTGTGTGTGTGTGGTGTGTCTGGGACTCAGAATGCCAGACCTGTGATGCCAGGCACAAACTTTACCTCTTTGATTCATGCCAGGCTCTGTAAGCTTTTCTGAAGCAGGAGCATCGAACATACACCATGGCAGGCTTTGCTGGTTGTGCTAGGAAATAGGAAAGGGTTCGCTTTGCTTGTGGTCAGGAAGCTCATAATTCTTTATGTAGACAAAAGCCACATGGATGGGGTTTGTCTTCTCAGGGTTACTATCGCAATGAGACACCTTTACCAAAAGCCACCCAGGGAGGAGAGTTTATTCAGCTTACGCTTCCACATTGCAGTCTCACTGAAAGAAGTCAGAGCAGGACAGGGACCTGGAGGCAGGAGCTGATGCAGAGGCCAGGAAGGGGAGCTGCTTACTGGCTTGCTTCCCATGGCTTGTTCAACCTGCTTGCTAACAGAACCCAGAACCACTTGCTCAGATGGGCTCTCCCTCATCAATCACTAATTAAGAAAATGCCCTACAGCCAGATCTTATGGAGGCATTTTCTTAATCGAGGTTCCCTCCCTTCAGACAGTTCTAGCTTGTGTCAAGTTGACATAGACTAGTCAGCACAGGTTGTAGTTTATAAATTTCGGATTAGGGCTTTAGTATGGCATGCTGGTGTCTGAACAGTTCAAGTCCAGCCAGGACTGCGTGAAAGACCCTGTCTCAGTTACGGAACCGAGAAGGGCGATGTGTGAATCCCATGGATCCATAGTGAACTTGTTTTGCTCAACACAGAGATCATAGCAGGGCATGAGTAAATTTTAAGAGATTAAATCATTGTTCATTGTACCAGATTTTAAAAGAATTACTACTTATGGATAGCATGTATAGGAATTTGTCTGAAATATTATCATTTGGATTGGAGTATACATTTATAAATATTATAAAAATATTTTAAATGATAATACTCCATGTTGGCACACATGTCATGGGATGAATGCAGTGATTTAATAATGAGGGGGAATGGTGGCAGAAAGTGGCATAAGCAGCCTCATGTGTGCTTATGGCTGTTAACCCAGTACTTTTACTCTGGTTGAGAACAGGGTCTTGCTATGTAGATCTGACTGACCTTGAACTCTGTGTTTTCTGGTCTCAGCATCTTGAGTGATGGGATTAAATGTGTGCAGCACCACAATCAGCGGGAATCTACTCTAGAGTTAGCTCTATCAGATATACACATGAATATTGATATAATAAGATGTTAATTGCAATGCTCTTTCTATAGGCAAAAATGGAAGCAATTTAAATATCTAACAATAGGGTCATGTTTATTTATGCAGCGTGCATGTGATAGGCATCAATCTCAGTGCTCCAGGGCTAAACTTTAGTTTAGAATTTTGATTTCTACTTTGTGGGAAAAAGGCAAAAAGAATATGGAAAAATGTTGGAAGAAATGGCAGTTTAGAGCAGGGAAGTTAAGAGTGATTTCAGTTCTCCTGGGAATATTTTTCTGTTTTTCGGTAAGTGGATTCGTTTTTAAGTTAGGAGAGCAATTACGGGAAAGTGGCTGGATTCAAGAGGCTGGGCGGGGAAGGCTCAGGGTTGGCCTTAAGCTGCTCCCACTCCACCAGGGAACCCTGCTGAGCATTGCACACGGGAATGTAATCGAGTTCCTATAGCCAGAAAGTGCAGTTTGGATTCGAACCTGGGTTTGCTTCCAAGGTCAATAGTTAGGAGCAGAGACTACTGAGTGATGGAGACTGACGGCTGGATCTGAGCGATGTAGAATTCTTATGGCCAGGTGCCGTCAGCTGTCTAGTCTTTCTCGTCTCCCCTGGCCTGACAAAGATGAGGCCAGAGATAACTGCCTTTGCGCTGTGAACTGTCTGGTCCAGGTGAGTTGCAGCTTTTGAGTTTTATGACATGGAGCTAGGAAGTTTGAGGGAAGTGCCCAGTGTGTCACAGAGCTCGCCACTCAAAAATATTCCTGCCCCCTTTCACATCCTTGCTGCATCTACCTGGAATCCCGGCTCCACTGAAGCACTCTTAACCTTTCCCCTCATATACGAAGGCTGCAAGCTCCTTGCAAGCTGGAGACAAAAGGAACGGCTCAATCCACCCTCCAAGTTGGCTTCCTGCCATTGCTTCCTTTTTCTCTCATTTTTTCATTTTCAAGTAAGGCTTATTCCATTTTCGTGATCAGAAAACCAACAAATGTAAAAAGGTAGACAACGAGAGAACGTTATCATTGCATTTTCCACCGAAAGGAATCTTTACTGATACTCGTTTTTCATCTAGAGCTTTGGCATGTTTTTTAGTTTGTTTGGTTTCACACCTCTGACTCAGTTTCCCATTCTCATCTCCTGCAGTCCTCCTCTGCATGCTGACTGGCTTGTAGTGCACAAGGCTTCCTGAAGAAGCCATGCTCACCCTTGTGTCTGTGGCTTTCCTTGCTGCCACTCCCCTGATACTGATCACCTCTTCAGGTTCTGTGGCTTCACCACTTTGCAAAGCTTTCTGGAGCCACTGTTTCTACTTTGCTGAGTTCTACAGCATCTCCTGGTCATTGTTACCTGAGTTTCTACGGCATCTCCTGGTCATTGTTCCCTGAGTTTCTATGGCATCTCCTGGTCATTGTTCCCTGAGTTCTACGGCATCTCCTGGGCATTATTCCCTGAGTTCTATGGCATCTTCTGGTCATTGTTCCCTGAGTTCTACTGTCGGGGACCATCGCCCCAACATAGAAACTGGTGCTTTGCCCTAAGCGTGTTCTTGGTGGTGCGTGGAAGAAACAGGCTTTCACACCATCATTGTTCAAAGGCAGCTCAGGACTTTTTGTTCTTCCAGCATGACCTGTGTTTATTGTCTCTCTCCCAGCTCTGAATACCCTCTCAACTCTTGAGGAATTCCCTATTCATATTCCTTTTCCAGGGCACCTCCTCTCAGCCACACACCTGCATACCTCACCAGCTTTGGAGCCAGCAACCTCTTCTTGGGCAATCTACAAGTCAATGAAGGCNCTCTCATTTTTTCATTTTCAAGTAAGGCTTATTCCATTTTCGTGATCAGAAAACCAACAAATGTAAAAAAAAGGTAGACAACGAGAGAACGTTATTGTTCCCTGAGTTTCTATGATTCCTGGGCCAGGGTTTTGGGATTCTACTCCACTGGACATCCTTGCCATATACAGAAAAGGATCCCAGTATTAACTGTCAATGAATATATTCTTTTAGTTGCCTGAGCCCATAGCTTATACTTGTCATTGCTCAAAGGGAAAAGGGCGTTTTTGGTTATGTTTTGTTTTGTTTTTTGGTGTTTTGAGACAGGGTTTCTCTGTGTAACAGCCCTCGTTGTGGTTCTTTTTGCTAGTTCACAGCTCTTGAATCTGTTCGCTGACAGGTGCAGGACGATTTCCATAGAGACTGGAGCACAGAACATCCAGCTGTGCATTGCCATGCTGCAGCTGTCCTTCACTGCCGAGTACCTGGCCCAGCTGTTTAACTTTGCGTTGGCCTACGGCCTCTTCCAAGTGCTGCACGGGCTCCTCATTGTCGCAGGTGGATATTTCCCTCCGCACATTGGCCACCGACTTATTCACACTCCTAAAGCCAGCTCTGCATGTCCTGCTCTTGTGCTCTAATTTTAGCCTGACACTTCTGGGGACCAGAAAGTATAAAGCCAGGCTACTTTGATGCAGTGGGTGTTTCCCAGGAACTAGTTAAGAAGCCATTTGAGTGAGATTTTATAACAGCAATGTACAAAACCAGCCCCCTAGCTTTTATGTCCGGTCTCCCTCAGAGCCTTGAGCTTTCCCAAATGCTAACTACTTCTGGGCTCAGTGGCTCAAAGGACTTTTAAGATACAAACCTAACACATATATGCCAGTGTAGACACAGTGGAATTTTATGCACACATGTACTTACACATGCTATTCTCCAACCTGCTCAGCCAAATACGCATTACTTTCGGGGTAAATCCTTATGCATGGAAGGTAAGTTGCAAGGTGTAAGTACCCATATGTACACATACATGCCTTTATTTTGGTCTTGGTCCCTGGAATAGGCTCTAGTAAGGTTAGTGATTACTGAGAAAATCGATTGTACATTCTATACGGAGGGAGGTGGGGAGAGGGGGGAGTGTACATAACGATAACGGCAGGGAGCAGGAGGCAGGAGGCAGGCCGGTCATATTTTGACTGCACACAGGAATCAGAAAGAGCACAGAAAGCAGAGCCAAGCTCCGAGGCCCCTCAAGCTCTGTCCCCGGTGGGGACTTCCTCCAGCAAGGCTCTGCTCTGTCTCCTAAGATTTTACAATACCCAGACTGGGACCAAGCGTTGAAATCCATGAGCCCTTGGGGCACGTTCTCATGCTAACCAGCATGCATACTGATTATGACATGCTATTGGTAACATTGATGTAAGGAACACATGGGGCTCAGGGGGTTCCCATGGAATAAGGAAATGCTTCTATTACAACAAACTGCTGGTTCTGAAACCCAGAGTTTTCGAGAAGCTTGTTGAGCTTCTTTGTAACTCTAGCCTAGCACTCAGGCATAGGGCCTGATGCGCAGCCAGCACCCACAAGGGTTTGTTGGCTGACTGAGTGAATAAGCTCTGAGAGACCTGACAATTGAACCCCAATTCTGGAGAGAAGGAACCATTCCGATCCCCAACCCTTTTGTTCCACAGCGTTCTCTTCTCATTCCTTCTCCTGGATTTCCACACATGCATCATGCCAACCAAGCAACTCTCCCGAAGTACCCTTGAGTATGCAGGGTCCCCGACCTGGGCTCTTTGCTAAAAGGATTTCTAATACTACTTGTTTCTCCACCCAGCATATCAGGCATACAAGAGGAGGCAGAAGAGCAAACTCAGGAGGCAGCACCCTGGTTGCCCAGAGGTCAGCTACGAGAAGCCCAGAGACACCAGTGCTTTCTTGGAGGAAGGTGATGAAGCCGCTGTAACTCTGGGGCCACCGGGACCAGAGCAGCAGCACAGGGCTGCTGAGTAATCAGCCACATTTCTTCAGGGGAACAGGGTCCAGCTTGGCCCTCCATCTCCCTTCATGGCCAGTAAAGACCATGCACGGATGTGTGAACGTCGCTGGAGGGACTGTGCGAGTAAGCAACAAACGGTTGAATTCTTAGGTTCTTCCGTCCCTGTCTGTCTCCTGTGGGACAGCGAGTGGTGGCTGGCAGTGAGCAGCAGGCATCTCCCGGCGAAGCTGGCCTCCGCTGTGGATTTTAACGGGAAGAGAGAGAACACAGGTGTAGAGGAGACTCACACTGCAGGACGGAGCCGGTCCAGATCCACTGATTTCTTGGCTGTGAGCAGGTGCTCTGGAGTGCTTAGGGAAGAGACGCTTGGAGGAAATAACCTTCAAGGACATGAGTTTTAGGGGATCAAGCATCTTGTAATTTTGATATGTGTGTGATGCAAGCTTAAGGAAATTTTAAAGGAAACACGAGAAGCATCTAAAAAGTGAGTATCTGGGTGAGTTCTTTCTTCAGAGAAGAACAGACATGTGCCTGGAATCTCCAAAACAGAGACACGTGGCACTTGCCCCGAATCTCCAAAACAACAGAGACTCGTGGACAAACCTTGAGTACCCTGTGCGCAAAGTCGTCTAAAATGTCTGACGTTTGTACTCTGTGTTCCACATCGGCTGGCAATGATCTCGGAACACCTTTATACATCTGTGTTACCTACCTCATTCTTTAGAACAGTGCTACGTCCAAGTGTTGTGTCATATAGGACAGTAATTTATTTAACTCATCTAATTAGTGGGTATTCAGATGCCTCCGGGTGTAGAGTGGCTGTGAGCCCCTGGCCCTCATGTCCATGTCCTTGTAGGACCCTTCCTGCAGTCTGGTGGGCAGGCCCACTGCTCCTCAAAAGATTCGATTGCTCTGTCTCGGAAGGGCTCTGTTGTTCAGTCTTACGAGTTTAAGAAATGATTTTTCATTGCTTTGATTTGTGGAAACATCTTATTAAATTATGACATCAAAACACGAACTAGGACATTTTTATGCTTATTTCCTTCCTTGTGTGTTAGACCTGCTTTTATCCCCGTGATATTTTTCTTTTGCCTTTTCTGAAGACAGAATTTCACATGGTGTCTGCCCAGGGTAGTGTTAAGCTTCCAAAAACCCTCCTGCCTCAGCCTCTCGAGTGCTCAAAATTGCAGTGTGAGCCACTGTGCCGGCTGCTCTAGTCTTACTTTGATATAGGTGGGCTGTGCCTTGTCTTTTGTGTGATCAAGGGCTCAGCTTTGGTTTCCTTATGATGTCTGTTGTTGCAAAGACATTTTTCACACATTTTAGCTTTATCAGTCTTTTAAAATTGTTGTAGAGGCCAGAGGTTGGAACGCAGCGGGCATTTGCTCACAGAGTAGGCGGTGCCTGGCCGCGGGTAAAGTCCACACCTCCCTACCCTGACATGATTGAAAATATTTTCCTGTACGCTTTCCTATTGCCAATGTGGGTGTAATGCTTGCCTATCCCTCATTCTCGGTGCAGGGTGCTAAAAATGTTTTTAAAATCTGTCCTTATTTACTCTTGTTTTGTGCATGTATGTGAGGGGCAACTCATGGCCTGGCATGCCACGTAGAGGTCAGAGGACAGCTTCAGGCATTGGTCCTTGTCTTCTGCCTGGTTGAAGATGAGGTTTGTGCCAGTCACTGTGTGCCTAACTACCTGTCTAGTGTGCTTCTGAGGACTCTGTCTCTCCCCATCTCACCCAGGAGACTGAGATTATAGATGCACTCACTCCGGCATCTAGTTGTATGTGGGTTCTGCACACAGCTAGCGAGGAAAATGCTTTACCCACTGAGCCATCGGTCCAGCCCAATAATTTTATTTAAATATTTGTTTTTAGATTTTATTTACCTTATAAGTATGAGTGTTTTGCCTTGCATGAATGTATGTGCCCCGTAGGTATGTCTGTGCTTGCAGAGGTCATAAGAGGGAGTGGAATTCTCTGGAACTGGAGCTGTGGATCATTGTAAACCTCCAGATGAGTGCTGGGAACCAAACCCAGGTCCCTTGCCAGAGCAGCAGGTCAAATGCTCCTAACCACTGAGCCATCCCTCTGCACGATATTATATTGTAAGGGTCTTCTCTACGATATTACATTGTAAGGGTCTGAGAAGTGCTGAGGAAGACTCCAAACTTGAAGAGTATGCACAAACAAGCAGGCAGCAGTTTTATCAGTACAGTTTTGATAGGCTGAGGTTTTGGTTTCTTTGGACTGCTTCTTCACTTGATAAATGTTCAAAGGGAAACTAGTTTATGCCACACTTGGCCCCACAGGACAAGGAAATCAAAGTGGAAAGGATTCTTTCCTTTGGGAGTTCATAGTCTAGAGGAAGTAGACAGACCACTGAGAGGGACATGGGCAGGAGAGCTGTGAGTTAAGATCCAAAAGGAGCATCACTGAGAGGTTTGGAAGAAGGATGAGAAAGAAGTTTCTGGATGTTTCTCTATGTGAGCACCGATGGAAAAAGTAGAACTCAACACTCTGCTCTAAGTTAGCAATAGGGTCAGAATTAGCCACTAGGACATCCCCAGGAAGGGGCACGTGGTGAAAGGCTGTTTTGTTCAGGCCAGAAACACCAGTCACTGCTGCTGACTGTGAGCAACAGCAGTCCGCTTGCAGGCATGGTCACGGTTCCTAGAACAGAGGGTAAAGCCTGGGGACCGCTTAGCTTTGTTTTCCTTTTCAACTTGAAATAAGTCGGAGTCATCTGGGAAGAGCAAAGATCAGCTGAGAAAATGCCTCCCTTAGATTGGCTTGTAGGCAAGTTTGTGTGTGTGCGCTGTGTGTGTGGTTTCTTGATTTAGTGACTGATATGGGAGGGCCTAGCTGACTCTGGGGGCCGTGCCAGAGTTGCATTGAAGCAAACTGCGTAGACAGCGGGGAGCAGGTAGTAAGCAGTGTCCCTCCATGGTCTCTGCTTTAGTTCGTGCCCTGGCTTTCCTCAGTGATGGAGTGTGACCTGGGTACATGTAAGCCAAATAAGCCCTTTCCCCAAGTTGCTTTTGGTCATGGTCTTTTTCACGGCAATAGAAACCAAATGATCCTTCGAAAGTGTGACTAAGCCAGGCGGTGGTGGCTCACACCTTTAATCCCAGCATTTGTGAGGCAGAGGCAAGAGAATCTCTGTGAGTTCAAGGCCAGTCTTGTCTACAAAGTGAGTTCCAGGACAGACAGGACTATTACACAGAAAAACTCTGTCTCAAAATAAACAACAAACAAACAAAAAACAAAAGCCAAAAGAAGAAAAACTTAACTAAATGCATTGCATTATAGTTGGTGCAACGAATTACAAGCTATTAAAAGCTGGCCCTCGCATGACTCTCTTCAGATGTGGGGCCAACAGGCTAATGTGGCACAGTGTGGATGTGGCACAGCATGGTGTGGCACTGCATGGTTCAGGGAGCAGGTGGGAAGAACATGGCTTTCCCAGCAGTGGTGGTTTTCCATGCAGATGGAGCATACTGTGAGCTGGGATTTCCAGACCATGAAAGCAGCTATGGTAATTATAAAGCTGCTGGTATTCCTGAGCTATAGAGACAATCCTAGAGAGGCCTATGTGTTGGAGATTCTGGAAAGGCAGCTCATCTCATACACGCTTGACCTCTATCAGCGAGGTCATTCTCTTTGACCAACCAAGCAGGCAGCTTCCAAAGGGACATAGATGGAGCAGCAAGGGAGGAAGGGGACACGAGTCTAGTCAGCTAAATCAGCCAAATTCACCCCCATGGCCCACGGATGATATGTCACAGATCACCTGTAGAGTGCAGTTTTCCTGTCCTGACCACATGCTCCCCATCCTAGAAGCTGCTTCCAAATGACCACACAAAGACTTAATATTATTTATAAATGCTTGGCAATAGCTCAGGCTTGTTACTAGCTAACTCTGACACTTAACCCATATTTCTAAGTATGCTTTGCCATGTGATTCATGACTTGTTACCTCATTTTCTGCGCATCCTGCTTCCTCAGCAACTAGCTGGCTTCTCCTCTGACCCTGCTCTTCTTCCCATCATTCTCCTAGTTTGGTTGTCCTGCCTGGCTACTGGGCAAGCTTTTTATTAAATCAATCCAAGGGAAAAATCTTCACAGTGTACCAAAGGATTATCACAAAGTAATCACCTTCACATCTGAGCTTGTTTTCTTAAGGGAAGAAAACAGATGTCCCATGTGGGCCAGCACAGTCAGGTGCTTTTTCATTATCTGCATTCAAATACAAACTGAAACTGGTACATTAAAATTTAATTGGTCTTCAAATTTTCTTCAGGTTAATGAGTTTGTCAAATATAACTCTATCATAAGAAGGCACCTTGAAGCTGGGCAGTGGTGGCATATGCATTTAATCCCAGCACTTGGGAGGCAGAGGCAGGTGAATCTCTGAGTTTGAGATCAGCCTAGTCTACAAAGTGAGTTTCAGGATAGTCACTGTCACACAGAGAAACCCTTTCTCAAAAAACAAGACCTTGTTGGTGGAGGTTTCTGTCCTGCCCAGTCTCGCAGCCATTTCATCCCCCCAAAATACACAGAGGCTTACATTAATTATAAACTGGTTGGTCTATTAGCTCAGGCTTCTTATTAACTACTTCTTTTTTATTTCTTATGGTTTATTTAACTTTATTTTATGTGCAGTGGTGTGAATGAAGGTGTCAGATCCCCTGGAACTGGATTATCAGACAGTTGTGAGCTGCCATGTGGGTGCTGGGAATTGAACCACGGGTCCTCTGAAAAGGCAGTCAGTGCTCTTAACCGCTGAGCCATCTCTCCAGCCCTTTATTAACTACTTCTTACATCTTCAATTAGCCCATAATTCTTGTCTGTGTTAGCCACGTGACTTGGAACCTTTTATCAGTGAGGCATTCTCATCTTGATTCCTTTGTGTCTGGGTGACAAATGCAGACTGAGTCTTTCTTCTTCCCAGAATACCCCTGCTCTCACCGCCCCTCCTCAACTTCCTGTCTGGTCACCCCTCCTATACTTCCTGTCTGGCTACCAGCCAATCAGTGTTTCATTCAAACAATACAAGATCATTATTCTCCCCCCC
>JAQHUG010000138.1:1073790-1094098 GCA_028555095.1 Dicrostonyx torquatus
AACTCACAGGAACACACACTCAGTTAGAGCCACACAGGAACTCACAGGGAAGGATATTTTTGTATCTGTTCTTCCTTCGGTTTTCCTTGGTCTGTCCAATCAGGCACTGATCCAGTGGTTTTAATTCTTGAAGATTCTACAAGTAACAAAATGGACATAAGGTTAAATTAGTTGACTAACGCCATAATTTAGCCATACTGATCAGGGCTAACTGTGAGATCAGGGACTTCACGATGGATTTGTTGAGCTGCTGCTGAGCCTGTTAACTGCAGTACCTTGACTGGACACATCATAACCACCTTATTTAACGGACAGCTTTTCTTATGCTAAGATTTAACTTCAGTTTAAAAATATTGTTGTAGACAGTGTGATCTGTAGGGTCACTGGCCACAGTGTGTGGTATTGCTGTAGACAGTGTGATCTGTAGGGACACAGGCCAATGTGTGTATTGCTGGAGACAGTGTGATTTGTAGGGTCACTGGCCACGGTGTGTGCATTGCTGTTGTCAGACAGTCCACTGTGCTTTCAGTTCTTTCTCATTTTCATCCATCTTCTCACTGAAAAAAGACATGCTGACTGCCTCTTCTGCAGACATGCAAGGCACTATTACAAGTAAAGGGACAGTTATAGCTCTCAGGGAACTTACAGCTCCCAAGAGCAAAATGGAAATAAAAAAGTATAGCGACATGCCTTTTAGAAGTTAGTAAGGTACTATGGGAGGGGAACAAAGCTATACTTTAGAAAGGACATGCTGGAGCTCCTGTGATAATGTTCAACCCCAAACCTTAAGACAATCTCATCTCTACAAGATGAGCTTTAGAGAGAACGAGCATACACCCTAGCTCCCGAGTGGTCCCAGGGAACCTTTGGAGAGCAGGCAGATACGCAGCAGCAGCTCTCGGCCTAGTGCCTCCTTTCAGGGACAAGAAAGGGTGAGCAATGAAACCAATGGTTTGAGGGACAGGGACAAGTGGGGTTGCACTTTTCTTGCCGTAAGACTGCAGGAGCAAGGGCTGCAAACTGGCATGTATACCATGTCTAATTGCAGCAACTCCTTGTACCAACACACCCCCTGCAGAAGCCAGGATAACTCTGAACTCCTGACCCTCCTGCCTTCAATTAGCAAGGGCTGGGAATACAGGGATATGTTATCATAACCAGATTATTTTTATTAAAAAACTTTACATATAAGGAATGAAGGGTATCATTAGAAAAATCTACCTAGTTACGAGCAGTTAATATGATCCTGCTTAGTTATCATTAGATATGAAAAGGTGGTGTGTCTAGAGGTAGAAGTCAGTCTGCTACACAGGGTAGTGCTGGAAAGTAATCGGTATTCCAAAGACATGAGAAGTTTTTTCAACCCTTGGGCTAGCAAGGGCACTTTCTCCATCAAATAAATGCACATGCCACTTTACCTGTAGCTCCTGAGCAGGGATCCCTTGATCAAGCAAGCCTTGAAGAGTGCGGATGGTGGCCTGCAACTGAGTGCCGGAGTACTTGCCGGACGGAGGGACTCTGACCACTGGCAGGGCAGCCAGCTCCTCATTTGTCAGAAAGGGGCGATCTATCAGAAAGGACCAGAGGACTTTTCAGTTCTCCCCAGAGCTGGCTCAAGGAATAAGAGAGCTCCCTGCGCCTGTTCTCATTCGCCATCGTCCCACACAAAGGGGCATCTCTGTAAAGCAGCGTGGCTGACTGGCTGACGACCATAGTCCACCCAGTCTCTGCAACCACACAGCTGCTTTACCCAGCACTGAAGGAGCTATGGAGCCACTGCTCACAAGTCTGCAAGGCTTGAGACTCCCAGCTATTCATATTTTTGGAAGGAGCACATGTTCTTTTCTGCTTGACTTTAATGGCACTATTTACATTAGGAAAACTGTCAGGATCGTTTATCCCGAGCTATTGTGGGTCATGACACAATTACAGGTCATAGCAACTGATAATGCGGATGTCAACCCACCTGAGAAATTATTCTCAGATGGAGGAACCCTGCCCGGCAAAGCCAGCAGCACCACTGACTCCGAAAACTGTTGCTTTCATCTGTAATTTTGCTTGTGCAGTAACAGCTATGATATCTCCCCATTACTGTGTATTCTCATGTAACATGAACATGTAATCTCATGATTACATCTCAGTCTTATGGGCACACATATTGTGGATGGTCCAAAGGATGACTTTCTCTCTATACTATGTTCTCCACATCAGGGTAAGAAACTTAGAAGCCTGTTCTCTATCATTAGCCTTACTGACACATCAAGTGATCCAGACATGCATCCTTCTGGATGGATCACAAATGGAACTTTTACAGATTTTACTTGTGAAATTGCAGGTGTCTGGCCTTGTAGGACCTAAGCCCTTCAGAGGATTTATGATAATTAGGACGGTGTTGCAGGTGTCTGTTCTTGTTCTATCTTAGCCCTTCAAGAGATCAACAGCACTTAGCTGACTAATCATGTCCAGATATTATTAATCACACTTAAGAAATGTAAAATAAGCCGGGCGGTGGTGGCTCACACCTTTAATCCCAGCACTCGGGAGGCAGAGGCAGGTGGATCTTTGTGAGTTCGAGACCAGCCTGGTCTTCAAGAGCTAGTTCCAGGACAGGCTCCAAAGCCACAGAGAAACCCTGTCTCGAAAAACCAAAAAAAAAAAAAAAAAAAAGTAAAATAATGCATGTATTTTTTGTCTTTTCCTTAGATCTCTATTATTTAGTTTTCTCTCTGTAACCTGTAGTGCCCTTTGAAAAGATGGCTGGGGACCCCCCCCCCCCGCTGTAGCTGTGGTTGGCTACAAACGTAGTAAGTATTGCTACATATCTTCAAAAAATGTCTGCATCCTGGAGAATTTTCCTTGTAGCTTTTTTTTTTTATTACTAACAAGTTGCTAAAGAATAGATATATTTGTGCTTGGGAATTTATAACAGCAGAAGAAGAATAAGAATGTAGAGATAGAAATAAGAATTTAGAAGAAATAGGTTGAGAAGAAATACGATAGAGATGTAGAAGAAAAAGAAAAAATGTAAAATAATTAGAACAAGAATGAACTGGAACAGAGTATTGTAACAGAGAACTGGAATTAGAATTGAGACAGAAAATTCTCTGTCTTTGCTCTAGTTAGAGCAATGAAATTATAGACAATTAGGACACAAGAAACAGGGTAGAGGCAGCAGAATAAAGAGAGAAAAATAAAGAGCACAAGAATAGAAAGAATGTGTGAAAGACTTTTTTCCTACAGCCACCAGACTTTAGTTCCTACGCTTACTTGATTTCTCTTTTTGAACCTTGAGTAAAAACCTTTAAGACAGGCCCTTGAAGGTTTCCAACAGAAACCCCACCTAGTTCCCCTGTTACTTCTCATTAGAATCTAGGCTAGGGAAGGAGGAGAGGCAGATATCAGGTACTCCACACATCAGGAGACTGCTCAGAACACAGGCTTTCCTTCTCAGCCCTCTCTTAGCATCAGGGCTGAAGTCCTGGCCTGTGACGCCGTTCTCCCTGCAGAAGAGTACTTTCTTGGGCTATTCAGGAGTTGAATTAAACAAGGACCATGGCAGAGCCCGGCCCAAGCGAGTGCCCGCTGTATGGACTATTCATAACAGAAGTCAAACTACCATCCCAGACAGAGGGAGACTCCACAACTCACTCATCAGGATGCAGAGGCGGTGCAGCTACTACGCAGGTGACAGAGGTGCTGAGCACCAGGGGGAACACAGGGCTGGGCAAGACCCCAAAGCTCAGTGTCTGGCTGGGGCATGGTTAGCAGTGATGCACAGTTTGCTAATGGCAACTCCTTATAATGGTGTGTGAATGCAACTGGAGCGGAGCAGCTCGGTGAACGAGCATGGGTGGCAGGAGCCCGTGGGAGCACTGTACACAACAGTCTACCTAAGCAGCAAAAGGGTTCAAGCCTCAAATTCCTTCTAAAACATTAAGAAGTCATTTAATCCAGCATGCAGGAAGCAGAGGTGGGCTGATCTCTGTGAGTTCAAGGTCAGCTTAGTTAATGTTACAAATTCCAGGTTAGCCAGGGGACCGTAGTGAGGCTGCCTCAAAAATCAAAAGCAAACCAAAACAAACAAAAATACCAGGACTCTGCGCTTGGTGTTTGTTGTTGTTTGTTTCTTTTCAACTTGACACAAGTCAGAGTTATCTGGGAAGAGGGAAATTGAACTGAGAAAATGCCTTCATCGGACTGACATGTAGGCGAGTCTGTGTGTGTGTAGCATGTTTTCTTGATTGACACATGAGGGCTCAGCTTACTGTGGGCAGGTGCTCCTGGGTTCTCTAAGGAAAAGGGGTAAGGAAGCCTTGGGGAGAAGCCTGTAAGCGGCTCTTCCATGGCCTCTGCTTCAAGATCCTTCCTTGAATTCCTGCACTGACCCCCTCAGTGATGGACTTGACCAGAATGTCTAAGGCGGATAGACCATTCCCAAGTTGCTTTTGGTCAAGGTACTTTATCACAGTAATAGAAACCCTAACTAGAATAGACTTAATCAAACTCCACCTTCATGACAGCAATACAGCATGAGAAAATGCGAGGAGAGACAAGTGGAGTCCTAGTGCCTCTCCACTGGACTGTAAAATGAAGACAGCCCGAGAGGCTGGCAGTCAGGGGTAACTGGACCAGTTTTACTGCAAATAAGATGAGCTTTTTAGTTTCTCAGTATACTTTGTGCTTTACCCTAAGCCACTGAGAGCTTTAGGATCCAACTATACAAATTATTTGGTTATGATGACCACAGTTGATGTCTATGTGATTTAGCTTTATGCTTAAAACCAAAGAGCACATACATATGACCAAATAACATCCATACACTGTGGAAAGTATCTTTTAGTAAGTTTTCCTACTGTTTTTAATGAAACCCCCCCCCCCAAAAAAAAACCAAACAGTAATAAAATTCTTGCCTTTGCTGGAGTCTCCATGGTCCGCTGTCTCTGTTGGGAATTCCCTGCTTCCTCGTGTTACTCCATCTTCAGCAGACGTCCCCTCCTGTGATGCCTCAGGTACACTGTGCCAACAAACACATTTGAAATACTTTTGTCTCCAAGAAAAATTTAAATATCATGATTCAAGTCACTTATTTTCTTTATAACAACTACAATATTGTGACACTTCCTGAGCTCATGAGATGGCTCAGTGGGCCATCAAGCCTGACCACCCAGGTTCACCCCGGGACCCACATGGGAGGACAAGAGCTGCCTCAGTTGCTCTACGGCAGCTACACCTGTGATGTTTGCAGCACATATGCACACACACATGGGCACACATACACAATAAATAGGTACATGTAAAAATTAAAATAAACTTGCTGATTTTAAAAAATCAAATTCAGACTGGGTATGGTAGCATACTCTGCAGTCAGCTCCTCTGGGGGCTGAGGCAGGAGGATCACCTGAACCTTGTAGCTAGAGACCAGTCTGAGCAACAAAGCAAGACCTTGTCTAAAATACAAGCAAAAATTAAGCATAAGAACCTCTAAACTAAATATGGTCTCGCAATGCACAAGTCTTGAGATTTATGTGGCTATGAAATGAACTGAAGTGCACTGTAGTTTTAGTTGCAGACAGACTCCAGGTCTCTGACTCTTACTGAAGGAGTCCCTTTGGGGAGGGTTTGATTTGTGTCAACATGGATGGCATTATTTTTTATCAGCATATAATTCCTCCTTCATACGTGTGCACACACGTGCGAGGGTAAGCATACACTTCATGTGTAGGAGCAGAGGTCTACCTTGGACATTGCTTCGCAGGTGAAATATATCTGGCAGGATATTTCAAGTGCTTGGACCTTGTCAGACAGCCAGCTGTAGATCTGCCTGTTCCTACTTCCCCAGGGCTTCACTACAAGCGGACAGCACCACACTCAGTGAGGTCTAAGGCTCAAACTCAGGCTCTCGAACAAAGCACCTTACTGACTGGGCCACCTCTCCAGCCCCCCCCCCTCTCACGACTGCATCATTTGGGTGTGTCTGACATTATTTAAAGGATCCCTGTGGAGGAAGGAAACATGATCTTTAGCTGCGGCTACGGGTGAAGACCATCTTGGCTTCACTCAATTTGATAAAACTCAGCACAGTTCTCGTTATTCTGGGGGTACACAGACGATGTCGTTTTCTATGATTTGAATCTTAGGTTTATTCCCATGTGCTAAAGACTTTGTTCATAGCTAACAGTATATGGGAAGCCACTGTGGCCTTCAAGAGACAGGAGGACCTAAGTGAGGTTTCTGGAATGTGCTCCTGAAGGGGCTCTGGGGCAGCAAGCAGCTCCTCCTGTCTCTTCCCGCCATCATCAGGTTATCTTTGCTCCACCGCACACCGTGCCATGATATTCTACCTGGTCACAGATCTGGAGCAACAGGGCAAACAGTATCAACTGAACCCTATGAAATGGTGGCTCTGGGGAACCTTTCTTCCTGCAGTGTGATTTACTCCAGATGTTCTGTTGTGGCTATGGAAAGCTAGCTCCCAGACCGTTCTTGGTGAGCTGATCAGAGAAAGGAAGCTAGGCAGAAAATTAGGGTTTGGGTGTAGGTGGGGTAAAATCTCAAGGTTTTCACTTTCTCATGGTCAGGGGAACTAAGTGGGGTTCTCTGTCTGAGAATACCAGTACACACCATTACAGCAGGGCACAGACTGAAGCTCCCAAAAGGTCAAAAAGGAAGCGGTAATTATCCTGTTGTTTTTTTTTTCTGATTTATTTATGTGCATGAGTGTGTTGTCTGTGTTTGTATGTGCAACAGGCATGTGCCTGATGCTCCTGGAGGTCAGAGGATGGCAGATGTAATTCAGTAAGGGAGTTACATGTAGTTGTGAGCTGACATGGGTGCCAGGAACCAGACTCCAGTCTACAGCTGTACCAATATTCTAATTATATTTTTTTCTGCTCCAACTCATCGTATGCTGCAGTTTACACTTATTTGCAAGTTCTGCACCCATGAGGTTAATGTATTTTCATGTCTCTCGTGTGTCTGTCCACGCTGGAGTTGGAGTTATAGACAGTTGTCAGGTGCCCCATGGTGGTGCTGGGACTGAACCTGGGCCTTCTGGAAGAACAGTCTACAGTCTTAACTGCTGAGCCACCTCTCCAGCATCCATGTGGTCAATTTTGCATTCCAGGGCACATGCCTTGCCTACAAGGACATACGTAAGTCAGCTCCCCATAAGGCTTTCTTTCTTATTCTTATTTTCTTTTCTTGACCACCTGCATGGTATCACAGTACCCCTCCCCCAGTTTATCATTTTTTAAATGGTGTTTTCTACATAAACAATGCCACCATTATTTGTCATCATGAAAATATTCTCTTATAGAAGTTGGAATAAATTCTTTAAAATCAAATTGCTAGCTTATAGGGTACTATATTTCTTCATGGTTTCAGTGACATAAAATAACAAAAAGCACATTTAAGAAACAGTAATGTGCCGGGCAGTAGTGGTGCACGCCTTTAATCCCAGCACTCGGGAGGCAGAGGCAGGCGGATCTCTGTGAGTTCAAGACCAGCCTGATCTACAAGAGCTAGTTCCAGGACAGTCTCCAAAGCCAGAGAAACCCTGTCTCGAAAAACAAAAAACAAACAAAAGAAACAGTAATGTGAAAAAACCCTATATTTTAATGGTATTTTTAATAGTCTTCCCATGAGAACAAACTAACTTGCTATCCTTTCTTCCTTATCTGTCTGATAAAGAGTACTCTACTTTTTGGATGTCTGCTGATGATCAGGTACAAAACTGTTTCATTACTTTATTTTTTAAAGACTATGTGTATCCTAGGAGGCAAGAAGAGAGGGTCGTCCCCGAAATTGGAGCTACAGCAGTTGAGTGCTGACGGATGTGGTTGCTAAAAACCACGTCCAGGCTCTCTGGAAAAGCCCAAGTGCTCTTAACTGCTGAGCCGTCTCTCTAGCCCCTCATGACTTTATCCTTCTTTTCCAGCCTAGTCAGAATTTTAATATCATCCTGCCTTTCTAGAAAAATGCACATACCATCATTGTCTGATTATTGTCAAATAGAAAACAGAATGTTTAATCATTCTGTTACTAGATTATATGTATACGCACATATAAAATATTTTTTTGAAAAAATATTTCTTAGACATACAATATTACAAAAATTTTATTTATGTTATAAATTATTTTCAAAGAGAGAATTTTTGTGGGATTCAATGTACTAGAATGTATTAGATCCAGTGTGGTGATGAGTGCATTAATCCCAATACTTGGGAAGCAGAGAAAGGCAGATCTCCATGAGTTTAGTCCAGACTGGCCTACACAGTTGGAACAGGCCAGCTGTGGCAACACAGTGAGACTATCTCTCAAGAACAAGACAAAAAAATAAAAAAGAATTTCCTAACATCCTTGGTTTCACATTATTTGAAATTTTTAAATTATATTTTAATTATTGATGTGTGTTTGCACACATGCCACAGTGCAAAGTGGGGGCCATCTTTGGGAGTTGGCTCTCTCCTTCCCAGGGATTGAACTCAGGTCATCAGCTTTGTAGCAAGCACCTTTAGCCGCTGAGCCATCTTGCTGACCCTGGTTTCATTTTCTCATTAATGAAAACTTAAAACTTTGAAAGTACAGAAAAACAGACAAAATTAAAAAAAAAATCACCCATAATCTTAGCAGGAGTCAACATTTCTGACATGTTTTCTTTTAAACCCCTTTTTTTGTTGTTTAAAAAAAACAAACTATGGTTAAGAGTATATTACTCTTTTTTTTTTTGAGAAATAGACATTTTCTTAAATCAAGACAATGTACTTGTAACAAATCTTGAAAAGCAGTACTCATGCTGGATGTGGTGATACCCATCTTTAATCCCAGCACTCAGGTGGATCTCTGTGAGTTTGAGGCCAGCCTCGTCTACAGAGGTCCAGGCCAATCAGAACTATGTAATAAAGTCTTGTCTCAAAAAAAACATATATCTATATTTAATCCTGGCTCCATAATTTAATCAATATTTTTACTGGAAAACAAAAATTTATCTCACTGAAATAAAAGAACAAAGAGCTGCACACACTGAAAACTATTACCTTTCGCTGGTTGGGTTTCCTTTGCACTCTTCACAGCCATTCAGTGACTACAATGGAGAGAGAGATAAAAGTCAGACTAGTTCTCTGCAACAATCTCATAATGCTTAATAATTTTTTCTTTCATTAGATTTATTCACTTCATGCTACATGGGAGTGTTTTGCTTGTGTGTGTGTGTGTGTGTGTGTGTGTGTGTGTGTGTGTGTGTGTGTGTGTATGTGCGATGACCTTGAAGTCAGAGAAGGGCACCAGATTCCCTGGATCTGGAGTTACAGATGGTTGTGAGCGTCCCAGCTCATGGGTGCTGGGAATTGAACTGAACCATCTCTCAGTGGTTAACGTTTTTCTGTGAATTAATTTTTATGTTGTTACTGTTATTCTTCTCCTATCACAAAGACACACACGACACTAAGGTAACACACTCCCAGAAGTGGCTGAGGCATTGCCAGTGCCCGTTAAGTTCTGTTGGTTAATAGTGATTACTTTCTTTGCTTAAGAATTCTTTTTAAGACAAAATTTACCTTATTTTAATTATGCATGTGTACATGCTGAGAGCAGACTGTGAGAAAACAATTCTGTCGTGTCAGCCACTCCAAGGATACAGACAGGCTGCAACTCGAGTGCCTGCTCCTGGGAAATGCTTCGGTAGCGAGGATGCAAGGAAAATGGTGGGACCTGTGATGTGGTCACACCAGATGAACAATCTGAATTTTAAAAATTAATTGTCTTAGCCAGGCAGTGGTGGCGCAGGTCCATAATCCCAGCACTCAGGAGGCAGAGGCTGGTGGATCTCTGTGAGTTCAAGGCCAGCCTGGTCTACAAGTTCTAGTTCCAGGACAGGCTCCAAAGCTACAAAGAAACCCTGTCTTGATAAACCAAAAAAATATATATAAAAAATAAAAAAATAAAAGTCTTATGAGAGTTAGGATTTCATAGTACAGACATGGGAACCTTTGCTACACTGTTGTTCAATAAACACAACTTCCAGGGAGATAGCTGATTTAATCCGTATAATAGAACATAGAATATTAGAAAGAATGAGGCAAATGTGTGTGCACTCATGTGGAAAGAGGGCATCAACAGCTGTTAAATGAAAATGTGATTTCTGACAGTGTGATAAGATGTATAGTAATGAAATGACAGATGGGCCTTTCCAGTCACCATGTGATCAGGTCTCCTGACCTTGCACTTCATACGTGCACTGGAAGGGTAGGTAGAAATCCAGGTTTTATTAATAACTGCCTGTGGTAGTTCAAATGAAATGTCCCCCACAATCTTGGACATTTAGATACTCGGTAATCAGTTGGGGTTCTGTTTGGGGAGACGTAGGAGGTATGGCCTTGCTGCAGAAAGTGATTCACTGGAGGTAGCTTTCAGAGTTTAAAGATTGTCACTTTTAGTTTGTTCTGCTTTCTGCTTGAGGCTCAAGATGGGAGCCCTCAAGCTTTGCACTCCAGCTACCTTGCCTGCTGCCAGTTGCCAGGATTCTCCTCCACGACTGACTCCTAGCCCTCTGAGACCGTAAGTCCAAATAAACCCTTTTGTAAGTTGCCTTGGCCATGGTGCTTTTTTTCACAGCAGTGGAAAAGATGAACATGGAGAGGAGATTAAGAGGGAGTTTTGAATTGTCACATTTAAAGTAATTTTTACAATAAAAATATATCCTAAAATTTATATAATAAAGTTTTCTGTCATAAACATTTGTTATTATAGGTCATTATAATAAGGAATATAAATGCCTTTTCTCCTTTTTAAGAGAAATTTTAGATTACAATTTTTAAATGGCAGGAAAAACTTTTTATTTATTCTTATGTAAAAGAGAAGTCGGTTTTAAAATATTGTAGTGGAAATTTAATTACATTGTTACGACTTATAAGAGTCATGAAACCATTCAAAGAGCCTATGGTATAACTACTAATATTATGATAGTATAAAAGATCAACTTAAGTAGACACTCAGAGAATAGAATATTGAGACAGTCAATGTTTATATGATTTTATGCATTAAGTAATACTCAGAAGCTACAAGCTTCTTGGTACTTGTACAGATTTGTAAGTAAATAGTGAACACACCCTTGTGTGTCTGAGTGGCGTGTAAGCATACAGATGGGTGACTACAGCACTAAGAGGCTAAGTAAGCACACTTCTGACTCTCTCTCCTCCCCTTTCCTTATTCCTTCCTTCTTCCAATCAAGAAATGATTCCCAGTTTTGCTGGGTACAGATGATACCGCGATATAATAAAATAATGCTACCTTCCTCCACCTCCAAGCAATAATCTGTCAGCAACAGAAGTGACATTGCCATCGTTTGTCCTCTGGGTTAAAACAGAATTCTAGTGAAGTGCAGTAACCTCGGCTATTCCTGTAGGTACAGCTCTCACCTCAGGGCTATCCTCAGGTAACGGAGAACCATCACGGTCTGTATCTGTGCCTCCTTCTTCTGGTGCCTCCCTATTTGTCCTCAATGGATCTGGGAGAGAAACATTCAGGCCAAGAGAAACTAAGAGATGTACTGAGGCAGCAGAAAACTTTATTTCCCCATGAAAGAAGGCAGTAAGCAGACCACACCAACGCCCCAACAGGGAAAGCAAAGACTAAGGGATATGATACACAGTGTAGAATATTAGTGAAGTTTATCTATGAAATGGCCATGCTTTACACTGGCTTATTGACAACTAGAGGGAAAGTGTGTAGACTAATATGTTTATAAATAGAAGCTATGATATATACGATACTTTCCCTGTTTAGATAGAGTCTCATGTATCCAGGCTGGCCTTGAACTTGCCATGTAGCTGAAGGTGATAATGAACTTCCAATGCCCCTGCCTCCACACCCCAAGTGCTGGGATTGTAGGTGCGCATCACCATGCATGGTTTATATGGTGTTGGGCATGGAACCTGGGGCTGCATGCATGCTAGGCAAGCACTTTACCCACAGCTACATGGACTACCACTAACGATGTAGTCTAAGTCTCATTAGTGAGCTAACTCACCCACAAACCAACATGGGAAAGACAATATATTTTATTTTATTTATGAAAACAATGTCTAGAAACTGATGACAGTATTGCTAATATATTTCAGTTTTTTTGAATAACTTTCTTGCATGCATGTGCTTGAATTCTGGGGTTCACTGACCTGGAGAATAGGCCCCTCTGGTGGCCTTAGTCTGGTTTAAGAGGTTCTGGGCTTCTTCGTCCACAACGTCCAGCAAGGACTGGATAACCTCAGCTTCTTGTGGATCATCATAGATATCTCCATCCTGGGAGTCAGAGTCTTGAAAAACAGTGATTTATTTTTCAAGTACTGGGAAAGGGACAGTCTCAGTGCTAAGATGCCAGACACCCTGAAGTTTTAAGTGTCTCCTTTGAAGGACAGACATGGTGACCTAGTCCTGCCAGCCTACATGTCCTGGCTGCTGTGACAAACAAGCACACAGACACAGCTTAGACACAAATGATGAAAATCAATGTTGGATATACCTTTTCATGAAATATTAACAGTCTGATGCTTAGTTCATAAAATTAATGTCAAATTATTCACTAAGAAAAAAATAAAAATGTTTTCTTCTGAAGATTAAGGATATAACAGGCCCAATAAAATATCCTCAATACAAAATCTATAAAGCACCTGGCAGTCTATGCAGGCTGCTTTACAGCACGCAGGAAACATCAAAGGCAAGAACTGTCTTCTGGAGCTCCTAAGTCACGTTAGCCTTAGAGATGACAGAGGATACTGGACATCAGCACATACACAATCAACAAACTTCCCTGTGGAAGCTGTGCTAGCATGGAGGGTAACAGGAGGGAAAACTGCCTGCTTTTATTACTGAACTTTTAGATCCTTTACAGTAACAGGAGGGCTAATTTGAAAACTACCTTTGGTTTCAGTCTGGTCTGTTGATTCCATCATCTGAGAAGATGAGCATTTTCCTCCAGGGTACACAGCTTCAACTACTTCTTCCCCATTAACCTGAAGTACAAGACCATAGCACACACCAGGTTACTATTTAGTGAACTTCTGGAATTGGAGAAGGTCCGAGCATGGCTCCTCCCCTCTTCCTCTTCAGTACAGACTCATTTACATCATCGCACTGTGTATCTGGGTTAGGAGAAAATATCACTGGAGGGAAGCGAGCAGAGTACATGGGTTCCTATCACCCAACACATCTGGAACTGTGCTACTTCTTAAATTTGTTAGATTATACAAAGCTCTTACTTGAGACATATTTTGAGATTTTTCTTCTAAAGAACATTTTAGAAAAGTTAAATAGGATTACAATAGCCTAGAAGTTGAGAGAAAGGAATAAAATTCTTCTTGGTTCTTCTCTTCCTTCCTTCTTTCCACCCTCCTTCCCGCCCTCTCACCCTCCTAGCTCATGTTCCTATTGCTTCAGCCTTTTTAACACTGGAATTCTATGTATGCACACTATTCTAAGACAAAAGACAATCAACTTTTTAAAGACTTATGAGTGTGTTACATGGATGCATGCTCCAGTTTAGTGGCTTGATCATTTGTTAGGTGCAAAGACTTTCTAGTATAGTTTAACTGTCTTGTGAGTTTAAGGACATAACAATGGGTTGTAACTGTGTGTCTACTGAAATGATATCAACCATCTACTGAAATGATACCACTCCAGGGCGGCTGACTAGAAGCACAGCCTGGCAGGACAATGTAGCAGCCATGCAGTTCAGTACTGGAGCACTTTTGCATATCTGGGCTCAATCCCCAGCACAATTAAAAAAAAAAAAAAAGACATGGCTTCTGAGTTAGGGATGGGGCAAGTGTTCACTTCTCCTCTCATGCTGGGACCATGTCTGGCACAGACCAGTGTGTACACGGCCACAGTCTCTGTGAGTTTATGTGTATCGGTCCTGCTGTGTTTTAGAGGATTTGTTTCCTTAGTGACATCCCCCTGGCTCTTAGAATCTTTCCACCTCCTCTTCCTGGGATTCCCTGAGCCCCGAGCGGAAGGATTTGATAGAGACATTATCCTTAGGACTAAATGTTCTCAGGGTTCTCATTTTCCTCACACTGTCCAGCTGTGGGTCTGTTTGTTCTCATCTGCTGCAGAAGGCTTCTCTGAGGATCTATGAGTACTACAGAATGCTGCCAGGAGTTACTGTATGGTTATGTTTCCCCTAAGCCCCTGGCCTATCTGAGGTTCACTCCGACAGCTTCTCACTCAAGGCCAGGCCCAATGTCTGGCAGTAGATGCCAACACAAAATGAAATCGATGGCATTGCTGGAGGATCCTTGTATCATAAGGTTGTGAAAGGGCTTTTTAAATCTTTCCTTTTTGATCTTACGGGTCCTTTTTGTATCCATTATGGCTCTAGTTTTGTGTTTGTAAAGGATTCTGATGTGTGTGAACATGTTTCTCTGCATGCACACATGCATTTGTGCTTTGTCTTTGGCTCTGTCTTTGGTTTGTTTCGTCCTAGTTTGGCTTGGTTTTGCTTTATATTATTTTATTATTATTCATTTAGATGCCTGTTTGGTTTCCAGTGAGAGACAGTTAGATTCTGATAGGAGAGAAGGTGGTGTTAATCTCGAGTTGGGGGAGGGGAACTATGAACAGAATATACAGAAAATGATCTTTGTTCAATAAAAGGAAGAAAAAAATAAAAGTTAAAAAAGATAGAAGAGAAAAAAAAGGTAGGTTTGGATAAACTATAGAATTAACTGACTAAATCACAATGTGAGCTGTGGCTCACTCTGGAGGCCTAACTCTTCTTGTGAGGGGTTAGACACCTCAGAACTACATCTCATAAGCTGGTCATGTAGCGCCCTCAACATCACTAGCTGAGAAATCCCATTTTCCATGAGAAATCATGGTTTGTCTGGGCATGAGTGCCACGTCACAGAATGTTGCCAAGGAGATTTCTGGATGATTTGAATTCTGACAGAAATGTTAGTTCCAACAATAATAAAAGCCCTGAGTTTCTAGGGTTTGATGTTAATTCAAGAGAATTGCTATACTTCTTTCTTTCAACACGCTGATACTTGAAAGAAAGCAAACACTGCCCAGCATGAGTAGCAGTAGAAATCCGAGAAAACTCAGCTGCTTCCGCTTTGTGAAGTTGAAGATCTGGACCAGCAGGAAAGCAAGCTCTGCTACAGGGTAATGCATGCAAGGCACAGACACAGACCAACACTACTACTGTGTTACAGTCCTTTCTGCCTTGACGTGGCTCCTGCTGCTGACGTGGCTTTAAAACAGTCCAGTCCATAAAAACCCAGCTATGAGCCTTTCAGAAAAACCACCTAACATGGACCGAAGGCAACAGTAAGAAAAAAAGTTACCCAAACTAACGTGTACACGAGTGCACTTACAGAGAGAACACGAAGCGGAGCTCACACAGCATTCAAAGCACTGCCAAATGACTCCAGTTTCTCTGTGCTGATCCTAAGTGCTTTAAGCTCTCATTTTATGATCTGGAAAACACTGCTCAAGCCTTTTTAAAAAAGTAAGTCTACTTCTTTGGCTAATACTGTTCCTCCTTACCAGGGCCACAGGTTTAGCTTCTCAGGCTAAAGGACGGGCCACTCTGCTGTTAATTACACACCTCTCCTCCTATAATCCAAGAGACACTGGAAGGACTGTGCACATTATTCACACATCCTGATGCTAATAATTACAGAGTTAAATTATTAGCCATGAAGGCCCATGTACCAAAGGCACAGGTTGGAAGGCTCTGGCTGTACTGTGAGTTTACTTAGCCTCTTAGTTCATCACAACAGATGCTTACTGTTAGCATATGTGTCTTAACATTTAATTACAAAATCAATTAGCTATGAAACATAAGCACATTGGTTATTAAAAGTAAATACGACATGAAAGGAGTGTTTTGTCTTGCCTTGGAGAACGAATTCTTAGGTGTGAGGACAGGCTGACCACAAGGCTCCATGCTGGTGTGTCCTGAAAGAAATAGCATAGAGTGGTAAGTGAGACAACTGAAATTACAAGAGAGACATGGACACTGCTCAAGACACATAAAAATAGAACTCAATTAAAAATACTGGCACAGGGGTCAGGGAGATGGACCAAAGGGTCACCAAAAATGATTAACATCTGGGCTGATGAGATCTGACCCCATTCATGTGCCGTGGCATGGGAGGGTGTGTGTGCAACACTACACACAATAAATAAATATGAAAAAACTTAAAAGAATTCTGATCTGTATGAAAATAAAGAAACCCCATATTTCAAAGTATGTTATTTTCAACTGTATATGGAAAGAGGTCAGAAAATAAATGATATAAACCAAGTAAGTAGAATAAAATATAGAATGGTTTAACTTAAAATAAAATCAAGCAAACAAAAAAGTCCACATTCTTTTTATGTTTTGAGACAGGGTCTCATATGGCACAGGCTGGCCTCCAACTTGGTACATATTGAAATGCCCCTGAGTTCTTCATCCTCTTGGCTCCATCTCCCAAGTGCTGGACTTACAGGTGTGTATACCACACCAAGGGTAGGGGAACCAAACCCTTAAGAGAAATAGTATATATAAAAGCTGACTTGGGGGGGGCAGGTATATTGCTTACATTGGCAATTCTAGTGCTTGGGAAGCAGAGGCAGGAGGATTGCTATGAATATGAAACCAGTCTGGGCTACAGAGGGAGACCCTGCACCAACTCCCACAAAACAAGCTGTTTGGGACTAATGGAATGGAAATTATCCCACCAGAGTTCGAGCAACGTCACAGCATCACAGTGTGGGAGAGGACACTTGCTTGGTTCATTTTTACAAAACGCTTTAGCACAGGTACTTTAAGTGTATTTCGAGATCAATGGCTGATTTTTTCCTCTTTGTTCTAGGGCTTCTATCTAAGACTGACCTGTAGACAATGTTGGTAGGAGGATGAAGGCTGAGGTGGAATTTTTGTGAATATACTTCTGTAACTTTGTGATTGGTTTTATACAGACCCCAAGAATTGTCTCTTCTTTTTTGAAAGCAACATTTTAGAACTCCAGGAAAAGTCATTTTAGAAGCCTATCAATAACAAGCTGCTAGATCTAAAAGTCCTGCCGGTATACCATAAAACATCATAGGGAAGTTATTTTCAGCCTCCCCTCTTGCTTTCTGTTTCCCCTCTTGGTCCCACAGAAGTTAAGTTCCATGAGAGTCAAGCCAGACAGCAGACAGAGGTGCTTTCCACAGGGTACAGAGCCTGATCAGACAGAGAGGCCCTAGATAGACAAACAGGCCTGGACAGACAGGCAGGCAGGAAGTGTTCTGTGAGCTTGTCTGCTTGAAATAAATTGATGGAGAGCAGGGAATGAATCTTTGGCTCTAGGAGACAAACTACTATGTCATGGTTTCAAGTAGTTGCCATTGGCATTCAGATGTTACTTTCTTCGAACGTGAAAGGCTCTGCACTATAGTTCACTCCCATTCCTCTGTGCCTAATATCTCTCTTATTGCTAATATCATAGCATTAGCAATGAAAGCTACATTTGTAGGTTCTGATTATATAACTAAGTGGGATTCCCCTCGGTATGCTGTGAATACCATTGGTTAATAAAGAAGCTGCTTTGGGCCTATTGCAGTGCAGAATAGTGCAAGGCAGGAATCCCAAGCAGACAGAGGAGGAAAGAAGGCAGAGTCAGGAGAAGCCATGTAACCACTAGAGGATACAGATGTGTTGTGGAACCTTGTCGGTAGGCCATGACCTCATGGTGATGAACAGATCAATAGAGATAGGCTAATATAAGATGTAAGAGCTAGCTAGAAATATGTAGAAGCTAATAAGACCAAGCAGTGTTTTAATCAATACAGTCTGTGTGATTATTCTGGGTCTGGGTAGCTGGGAATGAACAAGCAGAATCCCTCAACAAAGTGGGAATCAGATTTTCTGGGTTTAAATTTTGAACTTTCTTTTCATTAACTTTGTGTGTGTGGTGGTTTGAAAGAAAATAGCCCCCAAAGGGAGTGGCACTGTTAGGAGGTGTGGCCTTACTGGAGGAAGTGTGTCATTGTGGAGGCAGGTTTTGAGGTTTCATATACGCTCAAGACACCACCCAGTGTCTCAGACCGCTTCCTGTTGCCTGCAGATGTAAGGACTCTCAGCTACTGTTCCGGCATCATGTCTGCTTACACACTGTTATGCTCCACCATGGTGACAATGGACTGAACCTCTGAAATGTAAGCAAGCCACTCCAACTGAATGTTTTCCTTTATAACAGTTGCTTTGGTCATGGTGTCTCTTCACAGCAGTAGAAACACTAAAACAGAGAACTTGGGCAAAGTTATGAAGCTTCTTAGTGCCTCAGTTTCTTTTTCACTGTGTATTGCTATTAAGCAATACAACAGTAACTTTAGAATTATCCATTTATTATGGGAAATAATGAATGCATTTATAGGAATGATTAGCTCTCCTTGTGTTTATGTCATTGTGCTACCATGTGAGATAGATACTTGCTTGCACATTGATAAACCCACAATGCCCCACGGGTCCCTAGCCCAGAGGAGACTCTGTTGATGTCTGCATAAATTACCCAGTGGTTTACATGCCTCATTAGAACCTCAGTAGGCTGACACTAGTAATGCTTTACTGATAGGAAAGGGAGGCTTACAGAAGCATCAGGGGACTTTCTGAGGACACACAGGCTCACACCTTCAAGTCCACTGGATATATATTTCTGCTCTGCTATTTTCTAATACAGATTGAGTGTCAGAGATGTTAACACTTAAATAGAATATTTTCACTTAGATCCTGCAAAAACATTCTAGGAAGTTAAGAAAAAGTTTAGTGACAGTATCCAACTTGCTATCCAGGGACAAAGCCACCTGTCCGTAAGCTCTGTGAAAGTCAATGTGTCATACATACCGTTGGTTTTGGTGACTTTGGATGCTGAGATGGCAGATCTTGTTGCATTAGGCATTACCGGACAACCATCTCTGTAGAACACACAAAGAAAGAACAATTACAGAGGTTTTGAACCGCTTACATAGCCTTTGGGTCACTGTTAGTCATTTCAGAAGCTTCACTTTAGGGGCTTAGTTCAGGTACCCCCAAATTGTGGACAGGATTTAATGGAATTCTTCAAGTGTCTCTGTAACCCCAGTGTTCCCACAGTAAGATAGAAGGCAGATGAAGGACAATCCAACCATCCTGGAGACTCGCAGGCCAGACTCAAGTATGAAATAATAAACAAGAAGCCCTCTTTCAAACAAAGTGAAAAGTGAGATCTACACCATGTGTCTTAGGGTTTCTATTACTGTAAAGATCCCATGACCATGACAACTCTTATAAGGAAACATTTAATTGGGGCTGGCCGACAGTTTCAGAGGCTCAGTCTATTATCATCATGGTGGGACACGGCAGTGTGGTACTGGAGAGGTACCTGAGAGTTCTATATCTTGCAGGCAACAGGAAATAGCCTGTCTCACTGCGAGCATAGGAAACCTCAAAGCCCACCCCCACAGTGAGACACTTCCTGTAATAAGACCACACCTTCTAATAGTGGCACTTCCTTTGGGGGCCATTTACCTTCAAACCACCACAACATGTGAGTTATCTACCCACACCTCCCTCACCCTGTCCTCCCAAAGGTTTAAAAAAATAAAAAGGGAAAAATGAAAGATGACCTTTTGTTTTTCTTTTCCCTTCTCCATTTTCTTCTCACTTAGTCCTTAAGTTTGATCTATAGTGAGGGTATGTGAACTATAGATCTTCTTGCTTCTGGTTCCCAGTACAGGGATCATAGGTATGTATACAGTACCATGCTCAGCAAGCACCGCTGTCATTATTACTACTATTGTTATTGACAGAGCTGAATAACAAGCACCGCTGTCATTATTACTACTATTGTTATTGACAGAGCTGAATAACAAGCACCGCTGTCATTATTACTACTATTGTTATTAATTAGAGACTGAACTAAAAGCCTCAACCACTGAACTGTATCTCCACTGAGAATTAACTTCTGTGCATAATCTTTCTGCAGGTTTTAGTTCAGTCATTCATCCTTGTGCTCATTCCCTTAGGAACATGGTAACAGATGACTGGTCTCCATCCGTGTGCTCATCCCATTTAAGATCATGGTAACAGATGACTGGTCTCCATCTGCATGCTCATCCCCTTAGGAACATGGTAACAGATGACTAGTCTCCGTCCACATGTTCATCCCATTCAGGAACATGGTAACAGAGATGACTGGACTCCATCCGCGTGCTCATTCCACGTAGGAACATGGTAACAGAGATGACTGGACTCCATCCGCGTGCTCATCCCATCAGGAACATGGTAACAGAGATGACTGGACTC
>JAQHUG010000138.1:1094178-1110211 GCA_028555095.1 Dicrostonyx torquatus
TGCTCATCCCATCAGGAACATGGTAACAGAGATGACTTGACAACTTAACTCAGAGGTGTTTGCTGTGCCATCAGCAATAAAAGTCCTTTTATTTCTTGAATATATCTTCTTCTAAAACCCATGAAGTAGTATCAGGCTAGGGTCACTAGCTTACAGCTAATTGGGATAAATTCTACCTCTGGTATAGCTCCTGACATATACACAGTCACCGTGTCCTTTCATTGCTGCTTCTGTTATTTATCATGGACTATAAAGAAGGCGAGAGTGGAGAGAGTTGATGGAAGAAAATGGAGGACATGACGTCTGTAGAGACAGCAGCTAAGACAGGTGGAGGGGACAGAACATCACTCCAGGACTGAGTGAAGAGTCTGCTCCCGATTGAGGTAAAACGTTCAGTCTATACCTAAGCTTGACAGCGATGTGAAAATCCATAAAATGTATTCTTTTTCCCATTAATTCCCTTTCACTGAGGAAAACAACTGTGTATCAATCCAATGTTTAGACACACAGAGAGTCAGGTCAGGGACTAGGGAAACGACTACAATCTAAAAAGAACAAGCAAGTCTACCGATGTTACACTTGTATTTTGGAAGAAATTATTCATAAATACAACTGTCAGTTTTTCCTTCCCATAGCTTGGCTTAGTCTACAACCTAGAAAACCAGATTCATGGGTGCTGTGGGTGCTGAAAGACGCTTCCCAAAGATGTCTGTACTCTTATGACTATGCTGTAGTAGACATATCAACACAGTCATCTGACCACCACAGAGAAAACTGATACAAACGGGATAATAGGGAAGAGCAAAAAGGAGCTCGATGACAACCTTATTACTCTGGAAATTATGCAAAAGAATAAATTCCCCTTTTTGGTAAACAGAACTGAGCTGCATTTCTGTTACTTGCACCTGAAGACAGTCTGGTATGTGCTAACTGCCTATTAGCTGGGATCATGCTGCAACACTTACATGCTTGCTTTTCTACTCTATCAGGAACTCTGCTCTAATATTACTCTTTTGATGGCTGTGAACTAGGAATTCTGGAAGGCCCAGTACCTTGTTGCTTTTAGCACCACGGAAGGGAGGGAAAGGTCCAGTGCTCTGTTGGCTTCTTCCAAGGTCATCCCTTGTGTGCTGACTCCGTTCACATAGTGGATGATATCCAATAGCTGCAGACCTCCTTCCTCAGCTGCAACCGACCGCGGGTTGATGTCACTGATATATACCACTTCATGTGCACTGCCGTGACCTCCAGACAGAGAAAATCCTTCAGAGAACAGAAAACCGTTGTTTCTCAGTCACAGGAGTCGTACTTTAAATGATGCCAAGAAAACCACACCGAACAAAGCCTGGGCTCTTCTTACCTAACTCCTCTCCGTGGCATGTTATTGTAATGTCAGGCAGCAGATGGGGAAACAGTGGCATCCTGGGTAACTCTAGAATCCGCCCAAGGACTAATCTGACTGTCTTGGGAGCAGCTCGCAGCAGATTCACGGCATCGGTGTGTGTCATGTTTGTGACATCTGTATCATTAACCTACAAATGACACAGAGGCAAACCAATGCTGATTTTCAGAAGAAGAAATCTGATGAAAACCTGTATTAGCCAGTAAGAGATGTATGGTGACAGGGTCTCTACTATCAGAGTCCTCTTCCCTGCAGAAATCAAAGGGACAAAGATCAAGCCATTATAAACAACATAAAGTCACTAAGAAATGAGTGCATACCTTACTCTTTTGTTAATATAGGAATCTTATCCTCTAGAATTTAAGAAACTTGCTGTCTCATGGGCTTGAGAGACCCTGAAGAGATTAAAAGGACTCGCAGGTGAAGCAATTCTCAAACAGCGAGGCATAAAGGCTGTTACGGAGAATGATCTTCCTATCTCCCGGCCTCCACATCCTAAGGGCTAGGATTACAGGTTTGTGCCACTGAGCTGGGTTTAGGTAGCGCCAGGGCTTGAAGTAAGGGCTTCATGCAAGCTACGCATGCACGTTACCAACTGGGCTACATTCCTTGTGTCTGCCCCTCACCCTTTTTGGAGACAGGGTCTCATGTTAAACTCATTATCTCATGTTAAACTCATTATGCAGTCAAGAGTGACCATGAATTAATTCCAGGTCCTAATGCTTTTCCTTCCCAAGTGCTAGGACTACAGGCATGTGGCACTCTGCCTTGTGGAAGCCTCTCACGTTTAAGGCAGTGGGCAATGAAAACATAAACCAGAGAAACTATCACATTAACTCAGTTTCTTTCCTTCTCCAGTGCTGATTTGCTTTCAGCCACTGGTATGGTCTGTATGTGGCAATTCATGTTAGTTAGGACACTGGTCTTCAGCGGTGAAGTCTGGTCAGAGGGTCAGAGGGTGTGACTGTAGAAAGCAGTGGGACCCCAGACACTCAGGCATCCTTTTGATATACGGTCTCTTTTCTCACACAGGTAACTAGCCCCCAAAAGATCATGGGGAGGGCTACTTGAAGGGGATAGTCCTAGCCTATCAGGCTAAGAGCCACACCCCGCCATTAGTTAATTATTCCGCCCCTAATTAGCCGTTAGCCAATTACTAGGGGTTGGCCCATCAGACCCCAATTAGGTATTTAAGGAGAGATTCACGTGGCAATCACTTTCTCTGCGGATCGCGGGTCTGCTGGCATCTTCGGAGGAGCACTGTCTGGTACTGTAATTCTGTGTGGATTCTCTTCCTATTAAACTGTATGTATTAAATATAGCTGGTTCGGGTTATACTTGGTTGAAACGCCAACAGCTACTATTAGGAGGTGTGGCCTTGTTGGAGAAAGCAGTCACTGTGGGGGTCTCCTTTGAGGTCTCCTTTGCTTAAGCTATGCCTAGTTCAGTTTACATCCTGTTGCCTTCGGATCAAAATGTAGAATTCTCAGCTCCTTTTCCAGCACCATTTCCGCCTGCATGCCACCATGTCACCTGCATGGCGAGAACTGACTGATCTTTTAAACTGTAAACCACCCAGTGAAAATTTTTTCTTTCTAAGAGTTGCACAACAATGATCATGGTGGTGTCTCTTCCCAGCAATAGAAACCCTAAGTAAGGCAGGTCTGATGCCTTCACTGGGGCTGAGAGGCTGGTGTCATGTCCTTAAAGTTCCCACAGTGTGAGCTAACTAAACTTCTTTTCTTTTAAAAGTGCGCTGTGTAAGAAATTTCACAGTGGTAACAGAAACTGGATTAAGACAGCCATATTTGCACAAATATGCCCACTTACTTTAAATGTCTTATTTAAAAATGTATTTCATTTTATGCATGAGTGTTGTGCCTGCATCTATGTCTGTACCACTTGTGTGCCTGATGCCTGCAGAGGACATAAGAGGGCACTGAGGTCCCTGGAACTAGAATTACAGAAAGTTGTAAACCAGTATGTTGGTGCTGGGAATCAAACCCAGGTCTTCTAGACGAGCACCCTGTGCTCCTACCCACCGAGTGGTCCTTCCACCTTCAATGTCTCACCTTTATAAGGCGGTCTCCAGGCTTCAGCCTGCCATCACCCTTGGCTGGATCCTGTATGACATCATGGACATAACATCCAATACTCTGGTTGCCTTTGGTTACTGTAAAACCCAGACTTCCTTTTTCTGATTTAATTAGGGTGATGGGAAGCTCGACTTCCTAGAGAAAGAACAGATTGATTTAAGGTGTCTACTTTGTCCTATAGACAAACATACATGAATATTGTTGTCCTTGGTTGACAGTAGAAACCCAAATCTTAAGTTTACTTAACTTGGCCATGAGAAGCCTTCTCAATTCTACATAGAATGTTCCTCTTTCCAAGCATGTAACAATTTCTAAGTATGAAGCTATGTGTTTGTCTCAAGACTCTTTCCCTCCCTCCTTCCAATTCTTCTTCATCTTTTAATTTGTTTTCTATCTCTAAGAGCTAGGATTGAATCCAGAGCCTTACACAGGCCAGGCAAGGTGTTCCCCAGAGCTGCACCTCGGTCCCTGCCTTTGTTCTTGCATGTCCATGCTACACAAGGAGGCAAAGTGAAAGTACTGGTAATCAAGACTAGGTTTTAGAGGGGACAGATTCAAAAATTCCTCCACATTTTCAAACAACCAAGACAGAAGGCAGGAGACACAAAAGGAAGCCATTGTTTGCTGTTGTTTTTGTAAAACTATGAAGCATCTGGATGATTGTGTGCCACAGCTGCTTTTAATTAAGATGCACAGCAAACTCAAAGATTTTAGCTGGGAGGGGAGGATATTTATATGGCCAATGACAGACTTTATTACTAAGAATAAAACCAAAATATTGATGTACACTCACCCATCCTCCCTGTGACACACAGACAGATGTGTGCACACGCGTGTACACACACACACACACACATACACACACACACACACACACACCCTACCACACGATTATATGAAAATGAAAATTATGGAAAGGCTATTTTGATTTAAAAATCTTTATGGTTTGGGGATGGTGAGATTATAGGTGCCTTTCCTCTTCTTTTTACTTATTTTATGATGTTTTTACATAAACATCTATTTATGAACTAATAAACAGTGGGAAAAGTCTGACTTTAAATTCATGTGAAAGAATTATCATTCTTGGAAATTTTTCCTAATTTGTAGGCTCAGAAACTCATACTTTAAGTAGGGGTGGGGGCAGGGGTAAGAACTGGGGAAAGGGATGGGGGAGTGAGGCTGAAGAGGGTTAACTAACGCTGAGAATGTTGTAAAAGCCGTATGGAAATCTACAGTTTTATAAGGTTCCTATGTACATGCTATGCTTTCATAGGAAAGTTTAGTTGGAATTTCTGAGGATAATATTTCTTCCAGAAGCCATAAGCTGTCAAATAAAAAGCTCAGTGCCAAGTGTGGGGTATTTCCCCACAAGCTTTTGGCAGGTCACAGACACCCCCAAAACAACGTAAGCTATTGCCATGGCTCTTGGTTATTCAGCAGAAACTGATGGTAAGATCCAGCTGTTGAAGACACGACACACCTTAGTCCCCGGACACGGAAACATCAAGCTGGTACTGACACGGAAGCTTCCTGCCTGATGGCTAGCTGAAAGGTGCCTTGCAGGCTCCAGGATGGAAAGTTACAGTCTTACAAGCAGGGAACGTGTAAGTTTCATAACTATTATTGGTGACTACCAAGGCAAGATAAGCCATGGTACAACAGTGGTACAAACGGGGTAACCAAATGCTCTCTGACTGGATTTAATGTGAGATACACACTGTGGGATTCAAAAGAAAATAGCCCCCGAAGGAAGTGGCACTATTAGGAGGTGTGGCCTTGTTGGGGGAAGTGTGTCACTGTGGGGGCAGGCTTTGAGGTCTCCTTTGCTCAAGTGTCCCTCAGTGTGACAGTCAACTTCCTGTTGCTTGCAAGATATAGCACTCTCAGCTCCAGCATCACATCTGCCTGCATGCTGCCATGCTCCCTGCCATGATGAAAATGGACTGAACCTCTGAACTGTAAGCCAGCCCCCTGAATTAAATGTTTTCCTTATAAGAGTTGCCTAGATCGTCGTCTTTTCACAGTAATAGAATCCCTAACGAGACACACACCCAGTAGTGCAAACTGTGACAAGAACACGTGGTTGGAGTGTTTCTAGGCTCCAGGTATCAATACTATTATTTTGGTGACTAGACAATCTTCCCTCTAAATCTACCTAAATATCTGTGCATCTCACACTTTATCAAGAAGTTTCTTTGTACAGTGAAAAACAGTTAATGAAGTTACAACTGGCCAAAGTTCAGGGACTATGTGTATGGAGTGTTCAGACATGAATGGGGTAGGGCACCTAGATTATATCCCCTTCTCTAGATTCAGGAACACTGTAGAAGAGTGGGGTCAGGAAGGACTGGAGAGAAACTGTTTTCTGGACGTGACAGGACCATGGTGCTTGTGAACTCATGGCAGCTGTGATTGCTTGCCCACAACCTGCACAAGACTAAGCCAGTAAGCACACAGGAGCATAGAAGAGAGAGGGACCATGAGCCCCCACCCCCAGCTGAGGAGTCATTGACAAGTTGATGGGATAGGGAGAGACTGTTTTCTTTTAAAGAGTGTGGCCACTGGTAGGTCAACCATGCTCCAGTCCATGGCCCCACATCCAGGAGTATATGGGCAGTACAAACTGGACTTGGTGGGATATTTTTAAAAAAAAAAGGGGGGGACTGGATCCAGGAGGAGTGCATGGGAAAGAATGGGGGGCGGTGAATGTGATCCATCTTATCCATGTATGAAAATCTCAAAATGAATCCATATCTATCTCTCTATGTAAAGTTTTAAGGCTATACTACAGTGTAAAGACTCCACTCATACACATAAAAATTTAAAGAAAAATTATATTCAAGCACTAGAATCTCACTAACTCACAAAGCGGAGAGTTTAGTCAGTAAAGTGCTTGCTACATAGCATGAGGGCCTGAGCTGGATTCCACATAAAAGCTGGCTGTGGCGGCAAGCACCTGTAATCTCAGTGCTGGGAGATCCCTGGGGCTGGCTGGACGGCTAGACTAACCCAATTTTTGAGTTCTGGGACAGTGGGGGAACCTATTTCAAAGGAAGTGAACAGCACTTATGAATAACAGCACTCAAGGCTGCCCTCTGGTCTTCAATGCATGTGTCTACACACATGTGAACCCTCCCATACATGAATATGTGTGTGCATGTACAGGCACACACGTGTGCACACCCATGTGTACACACACTCAGTAGGTATAAGCCAGGAATGATGGTGTATGCTTATAAAGTTCCAGCATTAAAGAAACAGTGACAAGCAGATCCCTGGAGCTCACTGGCCAACTAGCTTAGCCCATTTGCTGAGCTCCAGACGAATGGGAGACTCTGTCTCAAAAACATCAAATTGGATGGCTCCAGAGAAACAGTATCTGAGATTGCCCTCTGGTCTCCACATGCATGAGCACACACATACACCCACGGGAACACACATTCACATGCATGTGTACACACACAGGCAGGCACACACACACAAAGTCAGTAGGTAATTCACAGTGATTCAGGAACAGAACCAGTGATGAGCACCTGTCTGTAGCAAGGTCTGAATGCAGGGCTAGGAGTCTTACATGCATCATTTCATTCCATCATTTCCAGTCCTCTGAATTCAGAAGACTGCAGAGCCAAAGCTGCTGGACTCTGAAGACTTAGGGAACTTGTCTGCAGGTGTCTGCCAAGATGGCATCAAGGCCGTGAGAAAGCCAGCAACAATATACAGCATTTTTCATCCTCCCCTAATTTCTCACCAGGGAAATGTCAGAAAGGGCTGTTATTCATTTGTAAATGTAGTATGAGCTACTCTACAACACAGTTTTTTTTCTCCAGCTAACAGAAAAAGCACGCATCTATACCTTCATTGAGAAAATGACAATTGTTTTATTGCTTGTAACAGAGAACGATGCTCACCAGCTCAGAGTCCTCAAGGTGGTTTCCCAAGTCATTTTTCCAGGTTGTCAAGTTTTCTGGTTTGTTCAGCTCAGAAGCAAGATGGGTATAGTATTTCTCAACTGAGTCAGAAGCGGGAAATTCTGACTGGGGCTGACAGGTCTGTCCAGGACTGACATCCAGCGGTGGACGAGGAGGATGGCTGTGGAGATAAAGGAAGCAGTGCTATCTGTGGGCACATTTCAGAGTCAACACTCAGTTGATGTTTCTGCCTGGATTTGAGTGAGATCCTCATGAACTTTTAGACTATGGGTTTATTCAATGTCTACTATATGTTGGCATCACCATTTACTGATTCTCTGTGCAGCTTCAACTTCGAATAAGCTCTTTAAGCTACAAAATGACAGTAAGACAAGCTAGATATAAGTAAACCTTCTATTCCTCATTGTTATTAAGATGGAGGCTAATATTATCAGTGGTCCAATTTGGATTTCAACTCAGTAAGAAAAGGAGAAATAAGAACATCTTACTCTTGTGGTCATTTACCTATTTACTGAAATATTTATGTCCCAAAACCAGGGATTCAACTTAGGTTTTATTCATGCTAAATAAACATTCTGTTATTATCTCCTGCTCCTTACATTTTTTTTTAATTTGAGGGAGGGTCTTACAGGTTGTCCATGCTGGCCTTTAAGTTTTTCCTCCCCCAGTCTTCCAAGTACCTGGGATGATAAGCCTGGTTCCTGTGGTCACTTTGGATGAATGAACAGAAACAAAGGAAGTAGGCACAAGATGGGAGGAAGGAGGGGAGGAGGGAGGGGGAAATGTAGGCAAGTGTGGTTGGACATAAACACACAGACACCAACAGCCAAGGTGGCTGCATCTTTACCCTGCAGGCTCCTATGCTTTCAAACACGTCCTTTTCCCGTCTCCTAATCTTGTCATCTGCAAATCCTCCTTGCCTCCCCTTGTAATTCTAACCTCTCTGAGTACCACTACCTAAATACATCTCTTTTCTTTCTGTTTAAATTGTATTGGGGAACCACTTTCTTAATTATTAACAAATATGCTAAAGAGGGAAGCAAGGGTCACACTGCCTGTCTGGAGAACTTACATCTGTTAGCTCTTGAGAGGTAACTAAAACTGTTAGACACATCAATAAGACCTCTAGTAAGCCATTGCTTGCTAACCATGCTGAATCCACAGGCATTCCATTCATTAAAAACCTGCATTTATCATGTGTACGTATGTGCGTGGGTATGAGGCTGCCCTATCCCCTGGTGCTGGAACTCTGTGAGGTTATGAGCTGCCCAGTATGGGTGCTGGGAACTGAGCCATGTCTCCAGCCCACCAGATGTCGCATTCTTGGAACAATTCGTATCGCTGCAATAGCTGCTACACCCGGTGCTCTGGCATACCTGTTCTCAAATTCCGGTTTGCTGGGTATTTTCCGAGGGATGTAAAACATGGCACATGTGGGTTCTTCCTGCTGACTGTGCGCCTGGGACACCATGTTATTCAGCATTTGAGTCAAAGCTGAAGACAAGGTGACATTTGGTTTCTTGGCTGGAGTGCTCACAGAGTCTTCCTCTCCACTCATGCTGCTGTCACTAGAGCTCTCTCTCCTGGAGGGACACTTGCGCTGCTCCTTGTTTCTGCCAGACAGCTCATTCTCATCCGAGCTGGTACCCGGTTCCACTGCGAAGGGCGACGGCTGAGAAGGCTCTTTACTATTGCTTAGAAACACTTGTGCTGGAGAGTGAAGCGGAGTCTGAGAGGGACACACGGAAGGACATCAGAGCGTGACAACATACATTAACTTCAGAAACAGTCCATTGATGACGGAACTGCTAAGTAGCAGTACTTTATACAAAATGTAAATATTCTGATAGTGAGCACAATTCATGCTCTTTAAAGAAGAGCACTGTAAGATGACAAACAATTCTGACGCTGTACAAGCAACACTATTCTACTCCCACATCAACTCACTGTGTGTACAACTGTGCCAGTGTGGACATGCCACAGTGCATAGCTAAGGTCAGAGGACAGCCTGGGATCGGTTCTCTTTTCCACCAAAGGAGGTTCCAGGGACTGAACTAAAGTCCCTGGGCTTGGCAGCAAGTGCCCTTTCCTGCTGAACCATCTCACCTGCCTGATTTACATTTTATTTTCAAAATTTAGTTATTTCCTTTGTGTGTTGGGGTATGTGTGTGTGCCTGGGTGGGTACCATGGCAAGTGTGTCCGTGTCATGGTGTGTGTACATGTGTGCCCATGCCATGGCATGTGTGTTGAGCGGAGAGGACAGTTCTGTAAAGTCAGGTCTCTCTTTCCACCTTCACATGAAATCCAGGGATCCCACTGATGACAGGCTATTACAGCAAGTACCTTTCCTCTCTGAGCCATCTTGTCAACCCTGACTTATATTTTAGGATTAGAATTAGAACTATATTATATGTTGTACTTTGTATCCCATTTTCAAAATTTAGGATGCTATCATGAATATTTTCTTTCTTTTTTTTAATATTTATTTATTTATTATGTATACAATATTCTGTCTGGGTGTTTGCCTGCAGGCCAGAAGAGGGTACCAGACCCCATTACAGATGGTGTGAGCCACCATGTAGTTGCTGGGAATTGAACTCAGGACCTTTGGAAGAGCAGGCAATGCTCTTAACCTCTGAGCCATCTCTCCAGCCCCTCATGAATATTTTCTAAGTTAAAAAAAGTTAATATGTTCTTTGAAGCTTTATGATTTTATATGTGCCCAAGTGCATGAATTGTGCATGCACCACATGTACGCAGGTCCCACAGAGGCCAGAAGATGGCAAATGGTCCTCTGGAAGTGGAGTTACTGGAAGTTGTGAGCTGCCTGATGTGGGTACTAGGAGTTAAACCTGGGTCTTGGGATCTGAACTAGCATCCTCTGGATGAACAGCGAATGTTTTTTAACTACTAAGCCTTCTTTCTTGTTCTGTTCTGAAGTTTTAAAATGTGCTCTGGAAACACTATGAGTTTATCATAGTTTTATGGAGGGCTGCCTTTATTTCAGCCTCCATTCCTGAATATAGAGTTGTTTGCACTAACAGAAATCTAGGCGAGCCTCTTTGCATGCATGAAAACTTGCCTGTGACTTGCTTTTCTCTGCAATTGTCTAGGTTGTCATGCATAGGATGTTTTCAAAGGCCTTTAAAAATATTTCTAAATTGGTTTCTAGAAGTACTTGATCAACTGATGTACTCAAGTGTGCTACATTCAACCCACCCTATCTGATGCTTCAAATCAATGTAGTCTTTGTTGTGTGTGTCTGTGTGTGTGCGTGTGCACCTGTCTGGGGAGGACAGAAGACAGCATTAGGTTCCCTGGCATTGGGAGTTTCAGGCAGTTGGTGGTGGACTATGCAAGGGTGCTCTGTGTCCTCTCCAGTCCCTTCAATGTGGTTTCTTCAAATGCTACTTCTGATGAAAGTTTCAGAGACACTTTGCTGTTATGACCTCTTCACAGGCCTCATCCCCCTGCTCCTGTATGAGGGTGAGAACGCCTGGCTCAGTCTCCTCTTCCTCCAGACCCAGAAGATACCACTGGGAGAAGAGCCCCCTTTAAGCTGACAGACCAAAGGCAGATTTTCTTGTAAAATGCCATCAGAACACATTTTTAGAATCTTAAATTATTCTGACACAGAAGAAATAAATATAACCCTTTTTTCTAGATTCTGATTCTTTTTAACAGACACAAATATTCTCATTGACTTTTTAAATAAGCCTTACTCAGTTCCATCTCTCACTCCTCCTTCCCTGCTCTCAACAAGTCCTCTTTTTATTTTGGTGCCATCTTTGTGTATGTGTGACCCATGGAGTTTAATTAGTTTCTTGCCCAAGTACGAGTGGGAAGTCACTCACTGGCACGGATGACTTTTCAGGGGCTGGCTACATGACTGAAGAAACGACACCCACCAAGCAACCAGTCCCTCAAGGAGGGCTGGAAGCTCATAAGTCCCTCCCATCTATGATTGACTGTAGGCTGGTCCAGTCTTGTGCACTGTTTCGCAGCCAGGGCTTCCCCACTGTTTCCTGAGCTGCAGAGGGGATACAGAGGTGGCCATTCAGGGCCAAGTCCTCTACCACTACTCAGTCTGCCCTCTGTCAAGCCATGGCTTCTGCATTAAGGGAGGTTCGTAGCAACAAGGTTCCCGAGAAACCTGAGCAGGGTACTAATCTCAGGTGCTGCTCAACTCTCATTTTACCCACACCCAAATGAGAAGGACTGTTCTTTGTTTAGCTCAATGAACAGATGGACACAAAACTCTGCACTTAGAAAGCAAATCCCTAAAATTCTAGCTCTCTAGAAGTTCAGAATTGAAAGAGAGTGGACAGAGAGGGGATGGCGTGGCAAAGAGTGTGCAGGGAGAGTCTGACACACGTGATAACAGTTCCTTGTTCAGTATTGAGGTGTGAAACCCAGTGCACCAACCCACGAGGAAACAACGGCAGCAGCTAGCAAATGCTGCTTAGCACACCACTCGACCGATAATCTACAACAGACGTTAGTATCCCACAGCCTTACCGAAAATGCAGTATCGATTTCTGGTAGCACGCCGGGCGGGGGTCTGCAGAGGATCAAGGATACTTCAGGAGCTGTTCCCCTGAGAGCAGATATGACTTCCTGGAGGGGTGTGAGGAAAGATGGCAAAGGAAGGCGGAGATAAACCAGCAGGAAGTAGACAGCTCACCCACTGGCCCATCCTCCGAGCACTGAAATCCTGTTCCCGTCCAATGATCACAGCTCACCTGCTGAGACAGTCCCTTCAACGGGGCTCCGTTCACTTTCAATATAACATCTCCAACATCAATTTTTCCACTTTCTGCAGCTGGCTGTCCAGGGAAGAGCTTTTTAACTCTCACTATGCTGGCATTGATTTGTTCTGGTATAAGATTATCTTCTCGAGAAAAACTGAATCCTAGGCCTGAGCTGTTTTTAAATAGTTTGACCTCAAATGTATTATCTAGGGAAGAAAATTAAAAGTTAAATATTAATAAGTGTATGTACATATAGACAGACAAACACGTATTTGTGCTTTCATCAGAACTTTCTGCACTGTCACACACTCTTCCTATCGTTAGAAGACCTTTTTTATTTGTTGGTCTGTGTGTGATGTGTGCGGTGTGTGAGTGTGAATGCATGCATGTGTGTGATCTGTGCATGTGTGTGTGATTCACGCATGTGTGTGGAGTGTGGGTGTGAATGTATGAACAAAAGCAAGAGGTGGATGCCAAGTGCTCTCCTCTGCCACTCTCTATCTATTGTTTTATTTCTTGAGACAGGGTCTTTCACTGACCCTGGAGCTCATGGATATGTTACTGGCGTCAGTTAATATTACAGATATATCCACCATGCCCAGTTTTCAATGTGGTGCTGGTGCGGTTTGTGATCTAACAAATAAAGCTTGCCTGAAGATCAGAGTGTGGAACTAGGCACTAGTTAGCCATAGAGCCAGGCAGTGGTGGTGCACACCTTTAATCCCAGCACTCAGGAGGCAGAGGCAGAGAGATCTCTGAGTTCAAGGCCACCCTGGGCTATGTGAAATTGATTCAGCCTAAAAGAGAAACAGAGCCAGGTGGTGGTGGCTCATACCTTTCATTCCCGTATTTGGGATCACATGACTTTAATCTTAGCACTAGGGAGGTGGAGACAGGAAGGGATATGGTTGGGTGGAGAGAGGAATATAAGGTGGGAAAGGCAGGAGCTCAGGATTCAGTCTGAGCATTCATGAAGCCAGGATCTTGCCCCTTTTGGTCTAAGGATACAGTAGAGGTAAGAAGTCTCTCTAACGGCTGGCTCCTTTACTTCTCTATCTTTTAGCATTTACCCTGATATCTGACTCTGGGTTTTTATTATTAAGACCAATTAGAATTCATGCTACAAACTCAGAATTTCATGCTTGCTTTGTAGACAATGACAGACTGAGCAGTTTCCCCAACCCCATTCATAGAACTCGGGTTGACTGTTTCAATGGGAAGCATTTGTAAAGCAAGGTTCTCTAAGTGGAGTGGTGTTTTAATGTCATGTTTCAAGAGGGTACACTAAGTTAAAAAGGGGGAGGGAGGATCACAAGGAATTCAGGTATGAAGAGAGACATTAAGAATACTAAAACTGTTGGGCATGGTGGCACACACCTTTAATCCCAGGACTTGGGAGGCAGGGGCAGGTGGATCTCTGTTTGTTCGAGGCCAGCCTGGTCCACAGAGTGAGTTCTAGGACAGCTAAGATACACAGAGAAACCCCGTCTTGAAAAACAAAAAAATAAACAACAACAATAACAAAAAGAACAGCAGAACAAATGCCAGCGTGGGGCGAGGAGAATAAGCTGATGCCGCCATACTTCAGCGTAGCCTATTTCAATACGGATACGTTATATGACATTCACACGTAAGATACGTGAACAGAATTCAAAGCAGAAGAAAATTACACAAAGAAGGAAGTGTGGTAAAGCGGGGACAGCACCTCCAGCTCAGTGTCAGACAGAGCTAGGCCGCCCTATGCTTTACACTCATTCAGGGTCTAAGTAAGAGAAGACATTTCTGTACACGACCATCACCAATTCTAAAGTAAGAACACATGAATCACTTAAAGGATTTCAGAGCAGAACAGCCTTCTTTTCTTGGCGTATTACTAATTATTATTATGGCTATAAAGGCTGGCACATTGCTAAGAAGAACAGCATTTGGAAAATCGAAATAGATTCCTGTGCAGGGTAACTAAAGAGAAATATAAAGAATTTAGAGGTAGGTGTGGTGGCATATGCCTGTAACCCAGCACTTGGGAAACTGAGGCCGACATGGGTTATCCATGAACAAGGTCAACTTTAGTTATGGAGTGAGATCCTCTCTCAAAATCAAAACAAAAAACAAATAAACCAACAAAACCTTAAGGTGCAGTTGGGTTTGAAGCCATTCTCAACAATTATTAAAACTTAATTTTTCCTTACTGAAATTCATTTAAAATTTGACAACTATATACTGTAGCAGCTGTATATCCTGCTCCCTGAGGTGAGAGGGCTGCTCTTTTATGACTAAGACATGATCAACAAACTCGATGAACATTTCAGGATCAATTACTGCTGTGTGTAAAAATACTGACAGCTATTTAAGGTATTATTAATGACCACATTCAGGCATGATTTCATTGCCCTAAATACTCAAGTGTGTTTTGGTTGGGCTGGTGCTGCCTGAGTTTTACGACTGACAAGAACAGAGACACTGAAGTATGAATTTGAGTAAACTGAGAACTGTAGTCACATGACCCGAACGGTGAAGCCTGACCTTCAGTCACGAAGCTGTAGTCTTTGCCTTGAGCTGCTTTCTGCACTGTCTTTTCTGGGCATTGACCTGGGGCATCCTGGTCTGGAGAGATGCACTGTGGGTTTGTAGGATCATGTTCTTTGGATGTCGATGACTGCCCCTTTTCTAACAATAGATGGACCACCTGAGAAAATGGGACAGGGCACCGTTACCTGAGAAGACCAGTAAAGCTAGATTAAGTTCTAGGACTTTGCATAGTTGGAGGTATAATAAAGGAACCAATTGTACACCAAAATATAGGCACAGAGACAAAAAAAACATAGTAACAGAAAAAAGGAACTGAAAGTCTCAAAATAAAGATTTTATTATTTTCTGCATGAGAATAAAAGGAACGGTATTATAAAACATGTCAAATACACATATAATGTTATATGCACATGTATATATAATATAATATATAATACTATATGTGTGTTTATTACAGATAATTTGGGAACTAGGGCAAAGTCACTGGGCAGTAATTATAAATACCATTATACATAATTTGCTAAACTCCTGATTGAAAAGATATTTGAACACAATGAAATTAGCTTTTAGGTTGAAAAATGATTAGACACTTGTTTATGAAACATTTGAAAATACAGTCTCCACGCCTTTTCACCAGCTATTTGCTAAAGCAGCGCTAAACACTGCACAGAATTGGCCTCCTTGGTGGAGCCGCTCATCAGAATCTGTGCTTCCCGACTGGAAGGACAACAGCAAGAGCAACACAGTGCTGAGTGTCTGTGCTGCCTGCCTTGGCCTCCTGACTGACAGATCTCAACAAGGCTGATATTATTTCCACATTGCTATGGGCTAAGTTTTCTTAGCAGGTACCTACAATGATCTCTTACCTGCCCTGTGTTTCGTAGTGTTTCCACAGCCTGCTTGTGGGTAGCTCCTTCTAGAGTGACTCCATTAACGGCGAGCACACGATCACCTGTAAGTTAGGAAGTTGTTTCAAAAGAAGGGAATCGTTAAAAAAAAATTCTATAGGGTTTTTAATATCTAGTGTTTTTTTCATATTTATTTGGGGAGATATGCAGTGGCATTTCAACTGTATTTTAATAAAGCTTGCCTGAAGATCTGAGACTAAAACAGCCTCGCTGGTCAGCCTTACAGACCAGGTAATGGTAGCCACACTAGTTTGTCATAGAAACCGGGTTATGCATGCCTTTAATCCAAACCCTAGAGAGGATTAAGGAACGGGAGGAATAGTTCTCAAACACAGTCTCATTCTGAAATTCTTGGAGGCAGGATCACCATTTCGGACTGAGGTCCAGGTAAGAACCAGTGGCTGGTTGTTTTGC
>JAQHUG010000138.1:1122674-1179745 GCA_028555095.1 Dicrostonyx torquatus
GAATTTTCCCTGTTATGAGTATGAAGTGCCCATCTCCATCTCTTCTGACTGATTTTAGTTTGAAGTCAATTTTGTTAGATATTAGTATAGCCACTCCTGCTTGTTTCTTAGGACCACTTGATTCTGTCTATTCTTTAAGTGGCAGCAAGAATATGGTTTTTTAGTTTTTACTAAATGTCTGGTTTATTATTTTCCTTTTCATACAAGTTGATGTTTGGATAGGACTTTATAGAGAAGTATTAGGTAACTACAAAGATCACGTAATGACAGCAAGGCTCATTCTCACGGGACTAAGAGAGAAACACACCAAGATACGGGAATGTAAGTGGCATCAATTTTACATGATTGAATTCAGTTTTGTTCATACTATTGGAGATGAGTAATACAGAAAAAAATTCAAAATGAAAAAAATTATACGGGTGCATGCATTACAACAATTAGACAAGCATGTGTTAAAACCGCCAGAAGGGAAATAAACAGCTTAGATCCAGATAACTGGGCCAAAACATTGAGGAACTTAGAACGGACTGTCACAGCGTTACCTTTGGTTGGCTTTTCTTTTGGCTGGGAGATGACGAGGGTCACATCTTCAGGGGCATTCTGCAGAATGTCAACTGCAGCATGGTGACCGACGCCTTCCAGGCTCACACTGTTCACAGATATCAAGCGGTCTCCTGGAATATGCACAGTCAAGTATTTTCAACAACAAAGCAAGACTCATAGCAAACCTTAAAAATTCCATTCTTTCTTAACTTTTGGTTTTGCCTAAATTTACTTTTACCCTCTGTCCAATTTTATGAATTAGAAAGAGCACAGGAAATATCAAAATATGAAGTACCAGGCTTTAAGCATCCATCCAAGTCAGCTGGTCCTCCAGGGGTAACTGAACTGATGAACACACCTAGGTCCAGCCTTCCCATCTTTTCCCCTCCAATAATTTGAAATCCTGTAAAACGGAACATTAAGAAAAGGTGTTTTTATGATATTAGTTCTTTTAATGACTTATTATTTGTCCATTTGAAATAAATGTAGATACTTAGATAAAATGATAAAGTGAAGTATTTGCTATACATAATCTTTGGCATTTGATGACCAGGGGTGGAGGACGGTGGATGGAAGTGGTAAGGCAGCATCTTGGTGATGCCCAGGAGACAGAGAGAGAGTCTTTGTGTGTGTGTGTGTGTGTGTGTGTGTGTGTGTGTCTGTAGGTTAAGGACAGGGAAGGGGCAAGAAGGAACACATTATAATGGTCCAAGTTTGAAAACGTCACAATGAAACCCACTTGTTTGTGTGCTAACCAAGAAGTAAATAGACCAAAACAAGAAAAGGTGCCAGAGCTGCTCCCTTCTCTCCCTGGATGCTCATGGTGACTCACCTAAGCCATGCTTTGAATCTTTCTTCAGGTTCACCAGTGTGATCTCCCGTTCTGGTGAAGACACGACACTCCATCTTTTGTGCAGTGTATCTATTATGGGTTTGCAATTTAAAAAGAAAATAAACACAATAAATGAAGGCATTAAGAACATCAGCTCATTCCAATTTAAACAGTAACAAAATATTAATAGATTTGCTTGATCACTTAAAAATAAAACTTCAGGTCATTGTAGTCACTAGCATTTTATAGTGATTTATCATTTATAAACACACTGCATCACATCTATTCTTTCTAAACCATTCCTCTTTAAACAGTATGCTCCAGTTACAAGCGAGTCTGTGATTGTCAGGGGATAAAGGCTTTGAATAGAGCTAACAGTCAGCCACTGCTGCAGAGGCACAAAACCAGTAAAGTTAGGTTTTCTGAGTCGTCTTTCTGCTGCACCACAGTAGATTGTTTGACAATGATCGCATTAAAATTTTCTCTCAGGGCTTGAAGAGTTGGAACAGCAAAAACCAAGTGTTGCTCTTCCAGAGGACCTTGGTTTGGTAGCTGTTGGGGGCACTGCATACATGTGCTGTACTGACATACACGCAGGTGAAAAACTCATAAAAGGAGTATGAATAAAAGGAAAATGAAATCTGTAAAAAAATCTGTGAGTTCAAGGCCAACCTTGAACAGATCTACAGAGTGAATTCTAGGACAGCCAGGGCTATACAAAGAAACCCTGTCTCGAAAAAACAAACCACAAAAAAGTTCCCTCCAATATGCTGACATATTATTTACAAATTAGTGAAATACTACTAGTGAGCAATGGAATAAAACAGTAATAAAAAGGAACTAGATTTAGTTTTTAAAACCCACTTCCTGTGGAGGTTTTTATATAAAATAACAACTGGTCTATAATATCAACACACAAAAGATTTCTGACACCATTCACAGATCAGGGATAAACAGCTAACTTTATCTTATAGCTGGTGTCACCATACAGAAAAATGACTTAATATTCACACAAGCTTTCATAAACTCCATTAGCTACATGAATTTCAACATTGGAACTGCAATTTGCCTTTTGTAATTTTTTCTTACTTTTTCTTATCATTCGCAAACATCTTAAATTTAATCAGCAAATATAACACTTTAATTGCCATATTAGCCAAGTATATTAAAAAATTTAAGCACACAGACAAACACACATACACACATGCATGAGAACACATATAGGCATGCACACAAATGAGCTGTTAATATTGACTGCAGAGTGAACTGGTCTGTGTATGAAGGTGGTCATGGTGGTAGGTTTTAACACTGAAAAAGATAGTTTTATTAGCTGAATTCTCAAATTTAAGTCTATAATGTTGTTAAGTATACTGATGCTTTTTTTTTGTAAAAACTAAAACCAAAACACAGAGATTATGTCTCCACTGAGAGATAAACCAGAGATTCCTTGCAGCTCTACACATTTTCATAATGACTGAAACCACTCGCTGTGCGGATCTCCTTTACTGTATGCTCCAACATTTAAGACCAGGAATGGATTTAAATTAGTGTTAATATTATAGAAATCAACATGCAATATGTATTGATGCCTAAGTAATAAAAAGCGGCATTTCAAAGTCAAGAAATAAATCCTTTACTCCGAAGAAACCTGAATCATCATTTCCTGTTAACAGCGACTTTAGCCTTGTGTCTTAAGGCCCACCTAACACATGTGATCTGTCTGTAGCTCACATGCCCCTTTAGAATGAGAACCTATTGGTGATCAGTAATCATGGTAGCAGTGTGGTATTTCTGGTGACTTTCTGAGGGAATCACACAGAACATCCCTGGATGATGCTGCAGGGAGCCGTCCACACCAGACAGCCCTGAGAAAAGCGCAGCAGCGGTCTCCCGAGCAGCGGTCTCCCGAGCAGCTTGTGTAACATCCTCTAAGCTCCCTCTGTTCTCTGTTCCTGAAGAAGGCAAGGAGCTTTAGTTCTCAGTTGCAACAAACATAAAACAATATAGAGGAAGACACAAAACACAAAATAAAGCAAACAAGGGTAAGGCTACATTGATAACTGAAAGAAAAAGTACTTAATTGAAGTATTAAGAAAAAGAACCCAGACATAATCAAAGTATACTGCTAAGCAACTAGACGGTAACAGTCGCTTTGAATTTTGTACCCACCCCTCTACACCCCCATTCAATTTACAGATTTAAACTATTGGTGCGTATGAATTCAGAGATTTAGAAACTGGTTAGTTAATTATTCTATAGTACTTGGTAAGTCCAAATGCATGCATTTAGTAGAAAAGCAAATTCCCTGGCAGGTATAGACAGGATAAAATAAAGATGAGACTAGGGAGAAATGATGGCTTCCAGGTTACTCTCTTGCTACTGTAGCTTAAGAATAGAAAGGCATGCAGTCCTGCTAGGTTTTAGATGGAAACTTTACTCACAGTTGTGAAGAAAAAGTCCGCCTGGCTTACAGAGGATCCCTGCATCACGTCAGTTTTAATGAATGGGCTTACTTAGGGTGAGTCTGAGCATCACTGAAGAAAAAGTCCGCCTGGCTTACAGAGGATCCCTGCATCACGTCAGTTTTAATGAATGGGCTTACTTAGGGTGAGTCTGAGCATCACTAAGTGTTCTTTCAAAGAAGACGGGCAGTTTCCTCACTTCCACCTCTAACAGGTCATTACGGGATTAATTATTCATAATGCTCATCTGGTTAATAGTATGTGTGTATACATGACTGCACGCATGTGTGCATGCCTAATTACAAGCAACAGAGCTTGCTTATTCAAAGATTCTTGACTGTGACTTCAGCATGTACTGATTTATTTTGGTTATTCTACTATCCTTCAAATATTTCCTGAGAAACTTTCCTATCAGTATCATCACTAGGCATCTTGGGGAAATAAAGCAAGGGTATGAAACTTGGGAGTCAGAATAGCAAGTGTGAGGAGGCCAAGTTCGAGCTTCAGCACGAAACAGACTGCTATTAGTAATGTCAGAAAAAACCCACATTTATAATAAAAGGGGAAATAATGCCAATCAAATGGCTGCATTCCAGAAGCAGGAGTCAGGCCTAGAGAATGGTCCTGTGAAGCACTGCAGCAGTGACAGCCTTGTCGGCTCCTCCCCACTGGGTATAAAGGAGGTGACATCAAGGAAGCAGGTGTTCCTGAGTAGCATCCACATGACATCTGCCCCAAGTCAGGGGTTCACAGAGACAGGGAGCAGAGTTCAGACTGGTGTAGAAGGAGTCAAATGAACACTTGAATAGAAACGGAGGAAACTCTGCTACCCTCCCGCTGTGCAGATGCTCTGCTCAGCCGTGTGGTGTCTGCAGGGACCGATCAGTGAGGACAGCAGGATCACCTGTGCAGGTACGGACACTTCAGCAGACACTCAAGCTGAGTATTGTTTTCTTTGGTTCTCTGTACACAGAAGATGCTGACAATCCCTTTTCATTTTTGTTTCTCTTTATCCAGGAGGAGTTTCTGAGGGTGTCTACACAAGCAAAGTTATCTGTCTACCGGTCTATGCAACGAATAGGGCTGGTGAGTCTCTAGGAGGCAGATCTGGGTCATTTTAACTATATGAAAACAAGCATGAATGGATGTATGGATATAAGGAGGACCTATTAAAGCCTCAAAATAATTTTCTTTTCCTACTAACACATATTACAAACACAACATTTTTCAACTATTTGAAAGTAAGGAATCCTAATTTGAAATTTACCATTCCTTAAGCGAAACATGCCTGTGCTCTACCCAGTGACGTCTCCCTGGGAAAGTGACGGACCGTGTGTGAGCCCTTGCACTAGGGCCTGCCTGTCTCTCAGTTCCTGGGAACCTACCTAGTCTTCAGTTAAACCGTCATAGCCACGAGCTCGGTTACTAGGAACAGCATGACTTTCTTCTGACACGGCTAAAAGCTATGCTGGGATACAACCCTCAAGAAACGATAGGATTTAGTAAAGGGAATAGTGTTTCAACTACATGTTAAGCACGGAAAACACTGTCGTTGAGTCACAGACTACGCCCTGCCCACATCAGGCTGACTGATGGAAGAGTGGAGAAGACGCTTTGGGTAATGCCTCTTCAGGGAAGAGACCTATTTCAAATCTTGGGCTAATGGGCCAGTGGCACCATATTGGTATAAAAACAAGTTCTTTTCTCATTGTGCTGTTTTTGTTTGTTTTGAGACAGGATCTTACTATGTATCCCTGATTGGACTGAACTAGATTCGCCTGCTTCTGCCTCCCAAGTACTGGGATTAAAGGTATGTACCACTACTGCTCAGCTGAAAACTTAATTCTCAACACAGTTCTAGTCCCATTTAGTTGGGCATGTTCAAAAGGAATCCTTAAAAAAATAAAACCAAAGACTGACTGGGTACCCCTGCAGGCAGGCTACTGGCCCTTCTGCTCAGGCTAGCTGGTGAGATGAGGCTTCTGAAAATTTAAAGAGAAAAAAAATTAAGTCTGTATATGCTCATGGAGAGTTGGTACAGATTCATATTCTTGTCTATCAGAATTTAAATCAAAACATGTGTGCTATCATCACGGAGCAATTGTTAGCAATCACCTTCCCGAAGCTTAGCAGGGAGGTGCCTATTACTAGCACTTAGGCAGTGTCATACCAAGAGAGGTCTGCAGAGTGGATTGGACCTTGGTCCCTGGAAGCAAACCTTCTGCATTTAGATCAGGATTCACTGTTCTCCAGCTCTGCAGAGCTGACCTCTGGTTTCTCATTTATAAAAAGGAGGCAACATTAGCACCCGCCAGATAGGAAGGGGTACTGTGGGGACTGAATGAGAAGTAATATAAGGTCTTAGTAACCGTTAATGCACATTATTATCACCACGGACATGTTACCAGCACAATATGTGAGCTATGCAGGTCCACGTAAAACGTCTGTGCCCTGACCCTGATGACAGAGGACTGTGTACATGGTTACTTAGTTTGACCCCTATGTCACGCTTTCAGCTTTTCTGAGAATTTCTAATGGAGATGAAAAAAACAATCCCTCACCCTTTCTTCATTTCCCCTGAGTATTTAGGACAGCATCTAGATTTATAATTTTTGAAACAATTTTACCACCAGCACAAACTCATTCCCTTGAATAACTGGAATGTTTTTGTCTATTGGAGAATGAGATGTGAGCAGGCTGGTGCATGAAGTTTTGGCCTACAAAAGCACCAATTCTATAGGCTTCGACCTTATTTCAGGCTTCCCTTTTTTGTCATTACTATCAGGAAAATTAGAACTAAACTTAGAGGCTGCTTCATTATTTATTATTTGAAGTTATGTACATGTGTGCCTATCTGCCTGTGGTATTTGTGTGGGAGTGCAGTTGCCCGAGACCAGAAGAGGGCTCCAGGAGTTGGAGTTACGGGCCTTTGTGAGCCACCATGTGGGTACTGGGAACCAAATCCAGGTCCTCTGCAAGAACAAGTCTAACCGATGAGCTGTCTCTCCAGCCTCAACAACATCATTAACTTTCATTGCAAACATGATTGTTTGTCACAGGCTTTTGATAATTCAGCTTTCAGGATTTAAGGGTAAGAGTTGGTGCCAAGTAATACATATATACTAGATAATAATGGAATATTGCTTCCCATGCATAAACCTGTTAGGAAGATCAAATAAGGATAAAAACATTTTCACTGTAAATTATAAAAAGTTTGAATACAGACTTGAGTCACTGCCCACAGTGGCCATACTCGTATAGCTTTCTTAGTGGCTAAGCCAGGAAGGTTCACATTTAGTCTTCAGTTCTGCTTCTAGTATTCAGGAAAAGACTCAGAACTGGTCCCACTATGTGATCCCACTTCACGCTGACCCCACATGTTTCTTTACCAACACCCCTGCTTTTATTTTTTAATGTTTCTATGTCTCTAATCAGACTGTGCCCTTGATCTGAAATGCTTATCTCTACTCTTGTGATGTCCTGAGAACAGTCCCTCAGTATTTAAAAAACAACGACAGAACAGCAGAGCTCAAGCATCCCTTCAAATCACTTCAAAATTATCTCTGCCCTGGGCCACAGTCTTGGCCTCCCAAGCACTGAACTTTTCTTCATTCATTCCCTTTACCAGAACAGCCAAAACCACAGGTCCCACCACTGCCCTGATGCTGGGAGTACCACACTTCTTTAACTGTGACAAAGGGCTAAATTCTTGCCATGGAATAAGGAGTCTCCACACTTGTGCCCAGATCACAATGTAAGGTACAGGAAAGAAAAAGAATACAATAAAATTAGGGGAAATATTTGCAAACCTACCATTGTCTTTAAAGGGTACTTGGGATGAAGAGTTTCCAGAACTAGGCAAAGTCATTCCTGTGGCATAAATTAAATTATTAGACATTTTATAAAATGGCCAGAACCTGTAGAAGTAAATATTTTCCTGAAAATTTCACCAAAAAAAAAAATCAATGAAACATGAAGGCAGCAATGTTTTCTGTGATTTACACTGAGAGAAATGTCTTATCCAAAAAGGGCATACTTATTATTTCTAAATAATAATTAAGTATATTTACTTGTTTGGGGCCACATATTTAACTCAAATGTGTTGTTTCTGACAATGATAGTTAGATATATCAAATGTGAAATATTTATAATGAAACGAGTTTCAAAATCACTTGTCCAAATGTTAAAAAAATGTAATATTCAATGAGAATGGATAAAATAAAAAACTCAGAAAACAAATAGATCTTAATAGGTTTGTTTTTTTTCTGGTCCTATATGGCCTAAGCTTGCCTCACACTTGCTACATGGGTGGAGGTGGCCTTAAGCTCTAAAACCCTCTAACTCCTCCTTACAGGTGCTGGGTCTGCGTGCCACACCCTCCAGCAGCCTAGCGAGGCTTGGAGGTGGGCAGCTATGACTCTCTTGATATCATAGATTGTTCATGGAGAATGAAGCCTTCCAAAGGGGATAATCTTATAGCTCGTGAGATCTCATTCATGTAAACATACTTTAAATATCATTTCCTAAGATGCTCACTAGGTCTCTCTTACCCTAATTTTACTACAGGTTTACCCTATGGGAGGACATCCTGCCTTTCGCCTGCTCCAGTCTTTCCGCTGGCTCAACTTCAACTGATGATGGCATGACCTCTGAAAGACATGATGCCTCCACACATAGCCATGCTGCTCGCCAGGAATATCTATCAACTACAATGTAGAGTTCTCCGGTGACTTCATTTATTTTTACATATCCTCAATCCAATTACAAATGAAAAACTAACTTTTCACGTCGGGTGATTAGGAATAAACTCAGGGTCCAAGGGAGAAATAAGCAGACTCTGATGACTGACAGGAGGGGATCCTCCACTTGCTCTCTAGTTGCTCACATTCTGAGCAGCAGCCTAGCTTTCTGTGCTCGAACAGCTGCTCTTCTTAATGACGGCTTCACTGGATTTCCCTTGTAAGATGCACAAGGCAAAGAACTCTTGAACATACGGTGATGTTCAGGTATATACACACACACATATGCGTGCAGGCATACATACACACATGTTCAGGTATACACACACACGTTCCAGTGTACGTACACACATGTTCAGATACACATACACACATGTTCAGATACACACACACATGTTCAGGTACATACACACACACACACACACACACGTGCAGGTACACTTTCTTGCGCCCCTTTAATGGGGACTGGCTCCTGCTATGTTAGTCCTGAACTCACAGTCTTATGACCTCAGTCTCTTCCACGCTGGGATACAGGCATACACCACAACACCCAGAGCCACTCAATTTCAAGACCTACGTATTTAACAGCCCCAAGTAACAAGCTAGTAAAATCTGAAAAAAAAAATTAACTAGTAATTGCCATCTACCAACCATAGTGGTCTTCATAAAGTTATCTAAGGCTCTGGAGGCTATTCTAATCCCTTTTAAACTAAAAGAAACATACGTTTATCCTTCAAAAAGAAAACACAGCACTATGAAAGCCAGCTAGCACAGGCTTGCAGGAAGAAGGCAAGAAGGCAATGCAGAGTTGTGTGCCAGGCCCAGGTGCTCTCTAGGATGCCACATGACTAAGAGGGAGCTAAGCAGTACTGGCGCGAAGCAGTCCCAGGTTTGATCAGGGACTGATTTTACTTGAGGCATTTTAATCTTCGCAGTCTGAGAAACTAGGATCCACAGCAACAGGCTGGCAACGAGCAAGGTTCTTTTCACTTCCCTACGGGAGAAAGCAGGAGAGCTTGGTAGTGCTGACCTATGACATATGCTTGGCCAGGGTCTTCACTGGATGATTCTGAGTCCTGTTTCCTCCTCTCGGGGCTTCTATTTAAACTGGCAACAGACTTTGAACTAAAGAGGGAAGAGGAAGGCAGGAGGGGAAGTGTCAGTGTGAAAAGAATACGGTGAAAATGACAAAAGTGTAAACAAAAACAAAGGCATGAACCGTGGGATTCCCAGTCTGGGCTGTGGGTTAGTCAAGCATGCTCTTACTTATTAAGCTTTGTGACTCCTGCCAGGGACTCTGTGTCAGGTCTCGCCATCGGGTACAGTGGTTTTCCCACCAGCTCTGCCAAGGCTGGCGGTAGGGACTCCACGTTAACGGCCTGTTTCCGATGAGGATAGAGAGAGGCCTGACTGAGGTCATGGTAGGATTTACTCATCCCTCTAGGCTTTTCCTCCCATGAAGCTCTGCCATTCTTCTCTTTGGAACTGTTCTGCAGTGGCTGGTAGAGCGACAACTCTGAGCAGGAGAGCCTCTTCAGAATCTCTGCTTGAACTGACAGGGGTCGGACGGCAAGCTTGGTGAGGGCGCTGCTGGCCAGACTGCCGGTGCTGATTGCGCGGCACATATTAAATCCTCTAACAGACTCTGCTTGCAGGTTCAGGCTCCTAAACGAAGCTCTCTCTACAAGGAAATAGGATTGCTTTACACGATGGAAACACTGCAGTACCTTTATGAGAAGAGTCGATTTAACAGGCAACATAGACCGTGCATGTTTTAATCATCTCGACTGCCAGCACTAGCTGGGAGCTTTCGAAGTTGGCAACTGAGGGTTTTAAAAAGGAGTTAGAGGGTTCTGGCTTCCGTACAACACTCCATCGTTTTTGCTTTCACCCTTCTTGGACTAAGCATTTCTTATCTCACCTACCAACTCTCTTTCATCATATGATGTTCGTGACTCCTTATGGCTTTCCACACTGACAACAAAATTTCTAACTCTCGTAGAGTTTCTGCTGAAATACCAGCAAACTAAGAATGGGGAGAAGGACTGATGGAAGCAGGACGGGTTGTGAGTCTGACAAAGCAGCTTTGCAGAGAGCTTTGCCCAGAGAAGGAATCCTTGATTATAATTTCATTTTTACGAAGCTGACTGCAGATGGAGAAGACGGCATTCCACTCTGGATACACAAAACCCAGTGAGATGAACACACCACAACTGTATGCTACACACGCTATAGCTCAGCAATGCTATTACAAGTCAAACGCCCTCAGGGCGGGTTTTCATGCTGTTACACCACTGTGCCAACCCCACCTTCCAATCTCCACTACATGATGAAGGAGGCACCGGAGTCAGGGACAGTCAATGGCCCTGGTCTTCTTCCCTTTGTGTCTAAAAGCATGGGACTATCTAGGCTGAAATTTTACTTTCTAATAAATGAAGGCCAAATGCCTGCTTTTAGAAGCTAAATTCAGAAATACTGTAGGTCAAGCCCTTGGTTATTCTACATCACTTTAATATTTTGATATTTGAAGCTATTAGCAAAACCACTGCTTTATACACAAACAAGACCTAAGAACAGAGCTTTAAATGATGTTGTTTTTTGTGAGTTAGGCAAACCACGCTTTGGGTCCCACTCTAACTGGCATATCAGGGTATACTTTATCTGTATTAAAGTGTGACAAGCATGCCAACTACCTGGGAAAATGTTGTGATTCACTTATTTCAATTTCCAAGAAAATATTTATGCATCAGAATGAACCTTGAATAACACACCTCATTATCACAGTGGCAAAAGGAACAGTGGTTGTTTTCTTTTTCTTTCTTTTTTTTTTTTGGTTTTTCGAGACAGGGTTTCTCTGAGGCTTTGGAGCCTGCGCTGGAACTAGCTCTTGTAGACCAAGCTGGTCTCGAACTCAGAAAGATCCGTCTGCCTCTGCCTCCCGAGTGCTGGGATTAAAGGTGTGCGCCACCACCGCCCAGCTCAGTGGTTGCTTTCTATGATGGAAGTGGAATTCAAGATCTTTGTGTGTACCCAAGAATTCCCAGAATCATCTTAAAGTTAGTCTATGGGGTTTTTGTTGGAGTGGATAATGGTATTTCTATTTTCTTTCATCTAAAAAGGAAACATCAACTCAACAAGCAAACACCTCCACACCCAAAACTGGCACAATAATGGCGATCAGTTCAGTAGGTTCTGTCTGCTGAGCATGTCAAGGAATGGTCCTTTCAAATCCACCCACAGCTCACTGCCACACAGAGTAATGGGCCATGAGTATAACCATTTGCTGATCTCATTGGTTCCACTGCCTTTACTGGAACACACTCCAGCATGCACCATCAGCTACAGAAAGATAGCAGGAGCTGCCTTTACTGGAACACACTCCAGCATGAGCTGTAGTGAAACACCACCTCCATATTTCCAATGGAAGCTTACAGCCTTGCTGGCTTCACACACAGCCTGCGGCAGCGCCTTCTAATCTGCTTCTGCTCCTGCTCATTCTCCTCAGCATCCTGTACTTCTTCATGCTATTGACTTTCCCGTAGGCTCTTTTGGAGACAGACTCCATATACTGTTATTCCTTAGTACTTACTGTTTAATATAAGAGCTAAGTAAATGATTTATTTCTTTGTTCTACGAAAGATAGCCTATATGAAAACTCTTGCTAGGGGCGAGGAGACCAACACTGCACCCCACAATGGGTTCTCACCATCATCTAATTAGGAAAGACACTTTCTACTCTGCACCTATTTCCTTCTTCAGAAAACCTGACCTTAATGACCTCTAGGGATCTCTATTGAACCAGCAATCTCTAGTATGAATGTGCAGCATACATGGATTTGTCCACCAATCTCTTGTGGATTATGCCAGGAATTTCCACTTGTTTAGTACAGGTAGGTAAATAAGAACATAGCTACTTTCAACACAACTCAAAGTGGGACATAATTCCTCTGAAGGTTTTGTAAGATATGGGAACGCATATAGACAATGCCACCCTGGAGTGTTTTCTCCATGAGTAAAGGATATTTTGCTATTTGAAATCCGGAGCTCATATTTCAGTTTGTGAAATACTCTTGTGGAGAAAGAAAATGAGACTCTGAAAACTCAGCTCTTTCCTAAGGTCATTCACACACAACCACGCTACTGCTGCATGGTACATGGTATGTGTCCAGAAGCACACAGCGGAGTGGCAGTGTAGCGTCTACTGCTGCTAATACTGCCGGTCTCACTATTGCTGAGTAGTGGGAGAGAGAACTGACAGGGCAGTGGTAAGGATTGAACTCAGGGCCTGGTGTATGCTAGGCAAGCACACTCCCACTCAACTCCATGTCCTCAACCCTGTCTTTCTGGACACCTTAATCCATACAGGTATAGATTTATTTGTGCTTTGCAATGACATTTTGATACAAAGATTATCGCTGTGACAATAATGTTACAGATGGAGGAGCTAAGCCAGCTTTTGTAGTGTGCCTGAGCCTTCTGAGTCTGTAGCAGTCTGGTTTGAACATCAGCTGTTTTACTCGAGGTGAGAATCATGCATGCCTAGGGCTCAAACATCCCTTAATGTGAAAACCCAAAATCCAAAATGCTCTACAAGCTGAGACTGCATGTGTACAGACATTTCAGGAAGAGACTCGGTGCTTGGCTTCATTTGACGTCTCAGTCAGAACACTGAGAAGAATAAAATCACCTGCGGGTCCACGTGTGTGAAGACGAGCCATAACAGACCCTGCTTAAAGTTAGGTTCCATCTCTCACATGCATCGCCTCATGTGTTTGCAGATATTCCAAACTCTTAAAAAACTTTAAAATTAGAAACGTTTTTGGTGCCCCAAAAATTTGGATGTGGGATACCCAAGATGCATTTCACGTGAGACACTGAGGAAAGGACCAGCTTCACACTCTCCTGACTCTCCCCGCTCTGTCACATATAAAAACATATGATCTCTCACTGTTCAATTCCAGTTTGGATTGAACATTGATTCAAGTAGCAATACTGATACCTTTAATCAGTGGTACTTTGCTGTACTTTAAAAAAATATAAAAGCAGGGCTGGAGAGATGGCTCAGGGGTTAAGAGCACTGACTGTTCTTCCAGAGGTCCCGAGTTCAATTCCCAGCAACCACATGATGGCTCATAGCCATCTGTACTGAGATCTGGTGCCCTCTTCTGGCATGTGGGCATACATAGAGACAGAATGTTGTATACATAATAAATAAATCTTTAAAAAAATATATAAAAGCATATACAAGTTTTAGCAAAGCAAAGTAGAAAATAAAAGGTAATGTGATAATAGCTATGGCTGTCATTTTAAAACTTATATATGAAGAAATTCAATGAAAATGCAGATTCAAGGGATCTGACTTCCAAAGACTGTGATTCTGCAGGTTCACATCAGCTCCTAGAACCTTGTGAGAAACATCCACCTAGAGTTGGCATCCCACTGTATGCTATAGGAAAACGTTTATAAGATATCAGAATAAAAGCTCCAGAAGAATTCAGAAACATGGGTTACCAATGTGTGCTATCAACCCTTCACTCAGATATTTCAGAGTGATCCACTTAAGCCTGTAGGGGTTTACCAGAAAGAATGATTTCAAATCACCTTAACCTCAACATGTGGTTATGCAGGGTTAGCTTTCAGTATTTCAGCTCTGATAGATTTTTGTATAGAGCTGGGTTGTGTCTGAAGCTGAAAACCCATTGTCCTGGTTGCTATGGTTACTTATCAAAGCCACCAGATAGGGATGATCTCAAATATGACTAGCAGGTGGTAGATCTGCCATTCAAATGCCCGACTGCACTACAGGGGCCACTTCACCTGCCTGTATCCCTGCTCCACAGGGATCTCCAAACCCAAGTCAGCTATCACCTACCTCTCCAGAGCTGAGCTGAGACATTGCTCTTGTAGATGCGTATCCTAGAGCCCACATGGTATACTCTGTTAAGATCTTATCAATGGCTCAGCAGTTAGAAGCATTAGCTGCCCTTCCATGAGACCCAGGTTTGATTCCCAGCACACAGTGTGGTTTAAAACCATCTGTTAACAACAGTTCCAGAGAATCCGACACCCTCTTTGGGCTTCTGTGCGCCCTGAATACATGAGGTATAGAGATAGACATTCAGGAAAAACACATACATATGAAATAAAAAAGTTAAAAAAAAACGTGTATTATCATTTCATAGTTATAAATTAAGACATGTTTACATCTCTTATACACTTTTTTAAAGAGTCTATGCTTATCTGCAGTGCTGTTTTCCAAGTGAACAGAGAGCTGATTTGACAACAAACTTAATTTAGATATTTAACAAAGAGGTACCCTGTAAGTTTTCACACTAAACAGTTTCTGAGTTTCTTTTAGAAATTGTGGCAAGAATCATGCCTATATCCTGGAGTCACATGATGCAGCCCACTTCTACTTACCAATGTCTTGGGCATCTTGGTTGTTCTGCCGCGCCCTCATCTGCAGCTGGAACTTGTGCTGGGAAGAGCAGAGGTGCAGCAGGTACTGGCAAGCCTTACCACTGTCTGTCTGGAAAGCATGCTTGATTCCGTCTGATGTGTTCTGTAGGGTGATTTTCTTTTTCTGTAAGATTAATCAGAGGACTCTGTAACTAGGAAGCTTTCCTGGGACTTAAAATATTCTAACCTGCAAACAGTAAGTAGAGGTATTTCTATTTTCAATTAATATGTGTAAGTACACGTTAACTGATACCACATACAAATATAAATATAGGAACTATAATTCTATATCCAAACAAATTTAGTAACCATCACTTTCAGCAACTGTAGCTTCTATGTGTTCCATTCATCATCAAAGGGAATTTTAAAAATTACCTGGGGTGGGAGCTGGAGAGATGGCTCAAGGGAGAAGGCTGCTCTCCCAGAGAACCAGGTTTTAACACCTAGTACTTAGATATAACTCCACTTTAGAGGACCTGGTGCCCTCCTCTGGCCTCCAGGCATTGCACACAGCTAGCAGTCATTCATGCAGGTGAACACTCATACACATATAATAGAAATGAACACATCTTTTTTTAAAAAAAAGTATCCAGGGTTACATAAGACGGTATTCAGGGAAGTATATATTTGAACATGTTCCTCCCAGATTGAAATAACTTTTAAAGATAACAATGTTTATATCTGACTTGATAGAAATGTTTACTAATGTCAATAAAAACGGTAGGAGCTGTGCATCCTACTCCATAAAGAAGGGAAGAAGACGTTTGCACACGAATAGTAATGGTGAGAGCTATGACTCAGTTAAGGAGAATCTGGGTGATATGAAGGCCAGGATGGTGGATATGGGAAGTTAAGGAAAATGTAGGTAGCCGGGCAGGGGTGGTACGCGCCTGTATGCCCAAGTACAGGGTGTGATGTGGCAAGAGATGACCTGAGTCTAGGAACTCAAGACCAGTCTTGGCAGTGTGACCACACGGTATTTCAGACAAAGAGTTAGAAGAGGATTAAAAAATAAAAAAGCAAACATGTGAACAGAGAGACTAGATGAAAGAACCTGAAACACTGAGTTCTTTAGCACTTAGAGATGCTATTTTGTAAAATTCAAGAAAAGTAGGAAAATAAAAAATCAGTTTTATCTGGTTGCTGCTTACTGAAAAATATATCTTACAGAAGGGGGCTTCCCAGAACAACATGACCTGTGCTGAAGCTTGCAGATGGTCCCCGGGGCATCATCAGGTCAGGGGTCATGGCAAATAACAGGTCTTACTTATATGCCATTAGATTGTACGTTATTACCCACTATGCAAATTAGCCTCTTTTAGCTTTACTTCAAAACGTAGAAATAGGCACAGAAAAGTCAAACTTAATAATAGGAGCCCAAAGTTATAAGAGTGTCACCTTTCTTACATAGATTTCTATTAAAGATCTTTTAATGAAAAAAACAATGTACAAATACTACAAATAGAATGCCACAATAGAAATAAATTACAATAAATGCGATAAAATAGAGAAACCTTCTTAAATTTGAGGTAGAAACAGCTGCTAATGAGCCTCTGGGACTGAACCCAATTTCACTCTGTTTAAAAGAAAACCCATCAAGTTTTACAATGGGCTAAAAGAACAGTAACATCAAACCAGAATCTTGACTATGGGCACGCTGAGGAACTGTTCGGGGAGTTGGGTACTTTCCCTCTAACAAACGCACCAGGCAACCACTGTCTAGATGTTCTGAAAGACACTGAGTGCACAGCCGCAAATCTACTGATCAAAGTCAACACGAGAGGCAGAATCTACTCAGATAATCCTGTAGGATCAACAGCCAAAGGCAAAAAGGAGAGAGGACACAGAAGACTGCTAGAAGTGAGTTACAGGTTCAGAGTGATGAGGAAAAGGGATATTATAGACAGCATGCTGGCTTGAGAAATCCTGTCTTGAAAAACAACAACAAAAATAGAGCAAAAATTACTTTTCTAATTTCATCACCATGGAGTTGACATTAAAATCTAAAGCTGCAGGAAGCCATGGGCCGAGCTCATAAAATTCAGAGGTGCCTGGACTCCTGCGACTCTTGTAAGAGGTGCGATGAAAGATCACTCTTGAGAATGACATGATTTATTAGAAGGAAGATCATTATCCTAAAAATATTAGGGGGTGGCTCCAGGTGAGGGATATGGCTGTAGAGTGAGTTTTCATGAACAGAGAGTTCACCATGGTTGCAATTTAACTCAAGTTAATTGAGCATATAACTAGTTAGGAATGCATCCTATGCTTTGGAAAAAAACAGAAACAAATAAAATCTCAGAAGACCACCTATAACTAAAAAGAAAAAAGAGCTTTAAGTCATACTAAAGTTTACTAAGGAAAATCAGTAAATATGTCATAATTGAAATTGATTACACCAACTGAAAATATAACTGAGGAAGTTATACATACAGAAAAGGAAATCTTCTTTGTTTCTCTCCATGGGAAACGAAGGACCAAGGTACGCACTCCGTTGTGGACTTCAAACACGAGCACGCCTTTGGAACAGACTCCAAGCAGGATTCCTGTCGGTGACTTCTTCTCAGGGTGCACTCGGTGGAGATGAACTCCGTACTCTGTCAGCCTTTGGCAGACCTGTTGGAGCACACAGACAGTCCGTCCATAAACAGTGGTGTACGGGGAGGAGATGGGCGGGGTCAATGTGCTCAGCCTGGCAGTCAGGCTTCTCCGCAGGACCCACATTCCAAAAGAATATTCGCAACATTCACTTTACATGGTGTGTGAAAACAAACCCACAATACAGCACTGGCTAAATACAGTGGTGCAGTGCCTACCACCTGCAGAGCTTTGCACACTTAGGTCGGGCCGAAGGAACTTGGATGGGCCATGAGAAACATCAAAAGAACTAGCAGGCAACAGTAAGTCATGGCAGGAACAATTGAAAACATGGTCACGAGAAGTCAATGACAAACCCAACTGAGAAGTAAGTATGTATAAAGCATGCATTCAACAAAGGATTGGTACCTGTAATACGTAATGAAAACATATTTTGTTAACAGATAATCAGGTGTGAACGAGGTTGAAAAAGATTTATAAATACACAACAAAAAAGTTGTATGAATGGAAAATAAAACATGAGAAAATGGTCAGTAAAAACATAATTAGGAAAGAAAAATTAAAATTATAACGCTGGGGCTGGAGTGATGGTTCAGTGGTTAAGATCACATATTGTCTTGCATATGCCGGGCGGTGGTGGCGCATGCCTTTAATCACAGCACTCAGGAGGCAGAGGCAGGTGGATCTCTGTGAGTTCAAGACCAGCCTGGTCTACAAGAGCTAGTTCCAGCACAGGCTCCAAAGCCACAGAGAAACCCTGTCTCGAAAAAAACCAAAAAAAAAAAAGATCACATATTGTCTTGCATAAAACTGACTGGAGTTTGGTTCCCAGCACCCATGGGTGACTCATGATGGCCTTAACTCCAGCTCCAGAGGCTCTGACATCTGCTGTTTCTATGGACACGTGCACTAGTGTAATCATGCACACACATGCATGAGTGTACACACAAACAATAGTAAAAATAAATAATCTAAAACCATCTTTAAGGAGCCCAGTGCTGCATCATTTCTCACCTATCCTAAGGGCTAAGGAGAAAAAGGCAGAAAAGATCAAGTCACGAGGTGGAACAGGATGTGTGCTGCCTGCGGGGAGGTGGAAAAGCTGCATCTATCTTCCTTTAAAGATGCATGCTGCTATTTATGTTTAGCTCTTCCAAGTACTGAACACAATAGCTACAAAAACTTGAGTTCACGGTTTGACTTTAAACGTGACTCAAACAAAACAACCCGTTCTGGCCTTCTTACCATACATCTGTGTTAAGGATGCTATAAATCAGTGGATGAAGTTTCTTCCTGGGTCTCTGTGGAGCTGAGGTACGTGGCTCTCTGCACCATGGACCAGAAAATAGGTGCATTCTTCCTGGGCTGCTGCACTGGAGCATGCTCTCAAAGCTTCTTCTGTCAATAGAGACCTTTCCTACACTGGAAGCTTTCTTGGCTCTATCTTTTCTATCCCAAATGCACTTTGCTTGCAGGCTTGCAAGGAGCTGATGACAAGCTCAAAGTGTGAGCCAATGTTTCTGCACCTCTGTGCCTACATGAATGAGCTGTCATCTAGTACAAGAACTAATTCACACCTTAAAAACACGGGCAAGGAGTTCCAGAATGAGCGTGAACTCGACCTCACAACTACTCAGTAACCAAACTTCTTTATGATGCAGCTTGATTCTTGAGACTGTGGACTAGGATAAAGACGTGGATTTAATAGCCAGGTAGATACGGGTTCAAGTAAGAGTTCTGTCCTTCACAGTGCTACTGACCTCGGAACATTATGTTTTCTTTGAGCCCCATTTTCTCCTCCAGAGAGGAGATTGACACTGCCGCAGTTTTAGGCAGGAATCAGCCAGAGGCTGCAAAGGTCCAGGTATTGCACCCTAACTTTTAGATGTGTCCTCCAACTCTTGCTCATTTTGACCATGTGGTGATGTGGGATTCCCCTCTGTATGCTGTAATATGTTTCATTACTATTGGTTAATAAAGGAGCTCCTTCAGCCTGTGGTAGGGCAGAATAGAGCTAGGCAGGGAAAACTAAACTGAATGCTAAGAGAAAGAAGATAGAGTCGAAGAGACACCACGTAGCTGCCGAGGGAGAAGGACGCTGGACCCTTGGCAGTAGGCCACAGCCTCGTGGAGATACACAAATTAATAGAAATGGGTTGTTTCAGTCCATAAGAGTTAGCTAGAAATACACCTGACGTTGGCCAAACAGTGTTGTAATTGATACGGTTTCTGTGTGATTATTTGGGTCTGGGCAGTGGAAATGAAAGCACAGTCTCCATTTACAATGTGGCACTGCTTAGAACTCGTCACCTCACATGCTTACCTTTAAGAACTCTAGCTCTGTCTCCTTCTCAGAGGCTCCTGCATAGGTGTTATGCAGTTTGGGTAACTCCTCTTTGATGTAGGATACATCAAGCCTTTCCATCACTCTGGCAGGCAAATAGTGCTCCAGGCGAAAGTAGGACATACCGTGGACCTAGGAGGAAGAACGCCATGGTGAGCAGCTCCATTTGCCTGTCTCGGCATGAAGCCTCTTTCTCCTGCCTCTGCCAAGAGACGAGATTCTCCTACTTCTCCCTGCAGACCACATCCCTCTCTTCCTTGGTGAGGCAGAACAGCTGCACTGATGGGCACATTTGAGGAAACGGTCGAGGGTCCTTTTTCACAGTGGCTGAGGGGTGATGTGGTGATGAAAAGCACTGCTAAGGTGGCCGTCTCTCGTTTCCTGCTTTCTCTTAGGTTGCTTTCATTTAGGAACATGAAATTTTGAACAGAGTTTTTTCATAGTGACATCTGCTAGATTCCCAGCCTGTCATTGTGTGGATTTGTGTGGCAGGCAGAGTCCTCCAGCTCCTGCTTGACCAATAGCTCTTCTACTAAGTCTCTTTTTTTATTGTCCAGAACATAGGAGGAGGAGGGCTTGAAGCTAGACAGCCCTAAACTCCAACTCAAGACAATTTTAAACAGAAAAATAAACCTTACACTATGTGATTACATGGAGTCAAAGTATGGGATGGGTGTGTGTGTGTAGTGAACCAGGACACTTTGAGGAACAACTTTAAAAAATATCATGACATCAACCATGATATTGCAAAGGACAAGAGGAAGAATACAAAAGCTGCAGATGTAAATTGGTGGGAAATAGTTGTCTAATATGCTCTGGCCTTGATTCCCAACAACAAAGCAAAACAAAACAAAAGATATATAGGAAAGAAACAAATCTACTAACATAACATCTATCTCAGAAGAGACAACCACTCCCACCTCTGGCTGGTAATCTCCATACTCTGCCTGCAGCGCCAGGGATGCAAGCAGCAGGGCCGCCTCATCGTCACAGTGCACCCTTTCCTCCAGGAGGTCTCTCCGCAGCTGCAGGTAATACTGATGGCAGGTGAGGTTGTGTCTATGGAAACACAGGTGCACAGAGACGTCTTGACTTTTGAGGTTGAACCCTGGGATGATTTTGATTACAGACACAGTTTCCAACATTTCTGATTAATATTGTCATTAAGCTTTCCTAAGGCATTCAAGGAACTGTGAGATGAACCCGTGCCTTACTTGTCTATCATAGGAGAAACTTCCTCTTGGAGTACACGGGAACTAACACGGAGACCCACAGATGAAAACATGCAGGGAGTGAGATCCTCTGGAGCACTCAGTCCTAAATGGGAAGTTTAGAGCAAACCCTCCCCTTGGGGCTTAGGGAGCTATGTGGAAAGGGGGTGAAAAGATCCTAAGGTGGATGATTCCAAGGAAACAGTGTCGAACATACACAGCAGGACTGGTATACATATGAACCCACAGACACAGGCAGCATGTACTAGGCCTATACATATGAACCCACAGACACAGGCAGCATGTACTAGGCCTATACATATGAACCCACAGACACAGGCAGCATGTACTAGGCCTATACATATGAACCCACAGACACAGGCAGCATGTACTAGGCCTATACATATGAACCCACAGACACAGGCAGCATGTACTAGGCCTATAAATATGAACCCACAGACACAGGAGCATGTACTAGGCCTATACATATGAACCCACAGACACAGGCAGTATGTACTAGGCCTATACATATGAACCCATAGACACTGGAGCATATACAAGCCCTGCACAGGTTCAAACCAGACAGTGTCCAAGAGCTGAGGGAGGGGAGTAGACACAGGTTCCCACCATGACCTAAGGAGCTATCTACAATTGATACCAGCCTGCACAGGATAAACTGGCTTTCTCTAATGGAGTCTCACTGGGTATAGCAAGCATACTTCAGAGTAGGCTCTACCCCAGAGTAGATTGCCAACACGAAACCAACTCAATGGTATTTTTGTAGATTTTTGTTTTCATTCTGCTTCGTTTGGGCTTTTTTTTTTCTTACTGGTCATTTTATTGTATACTTTGTTTTCTGTTTTCATGGATCTGAGTATGTGTGTGTGTTTCTTTCATTTGCTTCCTTTTTTAAAGAGAGAAAGGGCGTGGAGTTGAGCTGCTGGGGAGGATCCAGGGTGAGCTAGGGGAGGGAAAAGTGTGATTGAAATTTATCATTATGTGTTTTTAATAAAAAAATAGAAAAGAAATAAATACTTTAAGGACAATAATGACACCACCTTTCATTTGTAGGGAATACATTTGATAAGCTGTATGGAGGTCAGAAGTCATGGAGAGTACCAGACCCCATACACCGTATTTTCCTAAGTGTACATACATACAGGATAAAGGCTAACTTACAATTAGATGCAGTAAGACATTAAGCACAGATAACAGAGAATTTAACGGTGTATTGTTTCCTTATAAAGTCAAGAACTTTCACCTGCTCACTTAACAGAAGCACAGTACAGCTCCCTTGGCCGGCCAGGGCTGCCAGTCCCCACTCTTATGTTTTGAAACCAACAGTAAGTAGTGGTTACATGAATACAGGTACGGCAATTCCACCGCAGCAGATCTGATAACATGATGCCTTTGACCAACTAATAGGCAGAAGGTGTACATGGCATGGGTACACAGGATGAAGGGACAATGCGTGCCCTAGGCAGGGTGTAAAAGGTGACACAAGATTTCATCCAAACACTCAAAACTGCACATAATGTGTAATGAATGGAAACTGATGAAATTTTCCACAGAGTGTTTTCTGATCATGAAGGAGCACTAGTAACTGAAACAGTGGCAGCAAAATCATGAATAAAGAGGGGCCAGTGCATTTTTTTTAAACTAAGAAGAAACTGTCATGGATCCCAACAGGGCGGGGACAGAAAGAGAATAAGGAAAAGCTTGTGCACTCACTGTATCAAACTAACATCATCCATGAAAAATTTAATTCGGAAAAACAAAGTAAAGTCAACAGCGGCTTTGCCCTTTTTCTTTGGTTCTTCTTTCCATCCCTCCGGGGCCACTTTGGTTAATTTTAAGTCGGGATCAACAAAGAAATATTCATTCTCTGAAACAGAATGAGAAAGGCGTTCAGAAAGCATCAAGTTTTCTTTCCTTTGATGTCTCCATTTCTGTTTAATTTTCTGTGAGAAGCACAGTGGGGCTCTGAGTACATTCTGCGTATGGCTAGATTCACTGAGCATCAGTCTTTTCAAAACCAGGGCTACATCAGACAGACCTGGATTCCACTCCTGGTCATATCAGTTACTGCCTGTGAGAATAAATTACTTTGCCACCCTAGACATCAATTTCCCTGTGTGAAAGATCAGGGTAATGGTGGTTCCTGCACTATAGGGCTGTGGTAAAAATCTAATGACTAAATGGATATGAAACAGATTGGAAGGCAAGAATTAAAGCCCAGTGTATCTATAAATATTAGCTATGATTTACTAATAGAACTGTTATTTCACAAATCTGATTTGTACAGAATGTTTAAGAAATAAATAGAAATTCTGCCTCAAAAATATTTTTTGGTAGACAATATTACCTGGGTAGTTCAGAGGGAGGGCAAGCAAGTCCCAGGGCTCGGGGCAGCTCTTTCCACCTGCTGGGCCACCCTGCTTAATTATGAGCCAGGATCAAAAATGTACTTAGTGGGTAACTATGCAGAATGAGCTGTCTAATTTATTGATTTGTCTTCTTGCTTATTTATTTATTTAGGCTTTTCGAGATAAGGATTCTCTGTGTAACAGTCCTGGCTGTCCTGGAAGAACTGTTCATTTTTAAAGCACAAACATTAAAAAAAAAAAATCTCCATAGACACAGGAGTAGCCTCATAAACACAATGAAGAAACTGGGGGACATTCCTAAACTCCCTTCTGCTTCTCAGCGCTGACTTGCCTGTTTAATTACTCTTTCCCCAATGATGCTCAGCACAATAAAGTGCAGGAGGCCATCCTGATGCCAGCTTCCCATTCTGAACTCTGAGTTAGACAGGCGGTTACCTTTGAGGGTAGCCAGAGCAAACAAATGATGCTCTACTAAGCCAATGTGAGCCACCACCATGTCAAAGACATCTTTGCATATGGTCTTGGTGTCACAGGTGAGCTCAAGTCTCTGCCCGCTCAGGAGCATTATGTTCACTTTCCTCCGGTGGTCCTCATTCTTCCCCTTCTTGTTCTACCATTGGGAAAAAAGACAGAATTTGTTAAAAAAAAAAAAAAAGCATTGTAACATTTATACTTGCTTTTAGAGAACCATTCAACTTATTTTCTAAGAAGGAAAGAAGTGGCTTAATACTTACAAGGATAGACTGTGGCAAATCCAAAGAAATAAATGGCTCAATTGTCATCTTCACAAACTCAGGGCCAAAGAAATTCTGCAAGTCACATAAATAGAACGAATTATTTTTACTATTTATCCTAGGTCTTATTTTAAGAGGAAAACAGTGCAAAGATAAAGAAAATCATACATAAGAACGAGGCGCTCCACGAAAATGTAGAAATTTTCAGCGAAGCACACTGGGCTTTGTTTAGAATGGAAACAGAGCACACGTTACACAATGTTTTTCTGTGCACAGCTGTGTGTGTACATAATCATGTGGGTGTGCTAGACTACAAAGAGAACCACAGGAGGGCTGGAGAGACGGCCAGCAGTCGGGAGTTTGGGCTGCTCTTTGGGAGGACTGCAGCTCAGCGCTCTGCATCCACACAGCAGCTCATGGCCTCTGTAACTCCAGTTCCAGGGATTCAGTGTGTTATTTTTGTCCTCTACTGGCACCCAGCTGCATGTAGTGAACAGGCACACAGGCAAGCAAAACACCCATATATAAGATGATGATGATAATGATAACAGAATTTTATGAGAGACAGAGAGACAGAGAGAGAATCAGTGCCAACCTTCTGAGAATGACTGAGCAGAGAGATGGAATGCACTCAGAAACATTCCTGCACTTTTGAACTAACCTTGAACTCTCTAACTCATCACTTGATTTATAGGCTAATGAATTTCTTACTATTAAAAAGTAACTACCCATTATATTGATTAAAGTCAGTTATTCTCAAGGATCATGCATATGTTATTCATGTTTTTGTTTTTTAAAAATATTTCTCCTGAGATGGGATTGCTATGCTGCCTAGACTGGACTTAAGCTGCTAGACAATGATCTTGCTTCAACCTCCTGAGTAGCTGAGACTATAAAGACACTATACCATGTCTGGCAATAAATGTACATTTTATATGATCTTGTTATGTAGACCAGGTTGATCATGGAATTGCTATCTCATTCAAACAAACCTCAAAGTCATGATCTTTCTTCCTTAGTCTCTTGAGTGTAGAGATTATAGGCATGTACCACCATGTGTAAGTATACATATAAGTCATAAAAGTACAGTTAAGATGCTCTAAATCTACCTGATGAAATAATGTAAGCAGCTAAATATTGATTCTTATATTAAACAAGATGCTTGATCCCAATGAGAACTAATGCGGAATCTCAATTTCATATACAGGCATCTTTAGGATATCTATCACAACTTTCTATTGGCATATATTAATTATAAACAACAATGGGTTTCATCATGACATCTCCATATATACATATAATGTAGTTTGGCCAAAAAGCACACCTTATTACCCTCTTTTGTCCCCCTTCCCCAAACTCTTCTTCTTCCCAACTAGTGTTCCTTCTACTTTCAGATGTTTTATGAAAATCTGTTCTTTGTGACCCACTGAGTCTAGCTAGTGTTTCACACAGGAGCACCCACTGAGTCTAGCTAGGACTGTATACAGGAGCACCGAGTCTAGCTAGGACTGTATACAGGAGCACCAAGTCTAGCTAGGACTGTATACAGGAGTACCCACTGAGTCTAGCTAGGACTATATATATAGGAGCACCCACTGAGTCTAGCTAGGACTGTACACAGGAGCACCAAATCTAGCTAGGATTGTACACAGGAGCACCCACTGAATCTAGCTAGGATTGTACACAGGAGCACCCACTGAGTCTAGCTACGACTGTACACAGGAGCACCCACTGAGTCTAGCTATGACTGTACACAGGAGCACCCACTGAGTCTAGCTACGACTGTACACAGGAGCACCCACTGAGTCTAGCTACGACTGTACACAGGAGCACCCACTGAGTCTAGCTAGGACTGTATACAGGAGTACCCACTGAGTCTAGCTAGGATTTTGCACAGGAGCACACATGAGAGGTTATTTACGTCATGGACAGCTTACCTGCAGCTATACCACTGAAGAAAACCTAACGCCTGTTATCAAGGTGTTCTGGCAAACAGTCCATAAAGAGCAAGTCTGAAAACTGGCCTGAGAACAGCCTTACCCTCAGTTTTCTCTGGGTCATGGCTGTCTCCAGGGCAATTTCTCTTAGTGGATCTCTGGAGATGTCAAGCATGGAAGCTTTGATTGTGTCCCCTGGATACAGGCTCAACCGAGACTGCCGGAGAGCCATCCTGGCTTGCAGCTGCATCATTTCTTCTTCTTGCCGCTTCAGCATCATATCTTGATTGATTAAGCTGCCTTCAAGGGATGCTTCGTACTGTCTAATACAGAGAAAAGAGACGGGCAGTACAGGCTGTCAGGATAACGTACTTCAAGGCTAATATGAAAAACTTCATATCAAGTAAGGTATCAAGAATGTAACATTTACTTATTTTTAAAGACTTATTTTTAATTGATGTATATATTTGTGTGCCTGTGTGAGTTTATGTACACCATATGTGTGCAAATGCCTGTGGGGACCAAGAGTTCTATCTCTCCTGGAACCGGAATTACAGGTACTTATTAACTACCTAATGTGTGTGTGTGTATGTGTGCACATCCAGTTCCTGACAAAATTATTATAATTTTAAAATTTCCTGAAAGAAAGAGTGATCAGATAATCTTTGTTCTAATGTTTGGTCTTTGAATGTGCTTCCTGTTACATCTCCTTACAAACAAGCACTTAAGATTTCCAGGCTGAGTCTCTTGTTCCTGATACAGAGTTCTTAAATTCCTTGGCATCTTCTGGAAAACACGGTACTCTACTGTAGCAAAGAAAGGCTGGTGGTTTCTAGGAGAGGCAGTTTCTAGTGGGGGTAGTTCTAGCAGAGGCTGACCCAGAAAGAGAAGTCCATCCTACAATGTTCACCCCACACTTGACTGGAGACAGAGTTAGTAATCAGTCATGCTCATGGAGTGACGCTTTCATAAAGCCCTAATCCACTGTAACACACTGCTCAGCTATGTTCATAGCAGATTTGTTTGTCATAGCCAGAACCTGGAAACAACCTAAATTCCCCTTGACCGAAAAATGGGTAAGGAAAATGTGGTACATTTACACAATGGAGTACTACAAAGCAGAAAACAATAACGACAGCTTGAATTTTGCAGGCAAATGGATGGAGCTAGAAAGCATCATATTGAGTGAGGTAAACCAGACCCAGAAAGACAATTACCACATGTACTCACTCATAAGTAGCTTTTAGACATAAAGCAAAGAAAACCGGCCTTAATTCACAACCCTAGAGAACCTAGACAGCAAAGAGAGACATATATGGATCTAATCTACATGGGAAGTAGAAAAATACAAGATCTCCTGAGTAAACTGGGAGCATAGGGACTATGGGAGAGGGTTGAAGGGGAAGGGAGAGGAAGAGAGGGGAGCAGAGGGAAATAATATAGTTCAAAATTTAAAAAAAATAGTGGCATTCTAGTCTACATCATGTTTTGTTATATTTTCATGTACTGTTCTAATGCTGTCCCACAGGGTTGACTGGTACCCGACCTTCTAGGAACACTCCAGCATCCTCGGATGATCTGCTTTCCCTGTGGTTCCCTCCCACAGGGGCTGTGTTATTCCTATGGACCTATACCTTAAAGGTAAATGAAATTCTGCATAGTTCTTATGTGAGTACATGTGAAGACTGAAGGTCAACCTCGGGTATCGTTCCTTAGATGCTGCCTATTGGTAGGGATAAAGCTTGCCTGAAGATCAGAGTGCAGAACTAACTACTAGTTGGCCATAGAGGCCAGGCAGTGGTGACACACACCTTTAATCCTAGCACAGAGGTGGAGACAGAAAGAGATATGGCTGCACGGAGAGAGGAATCTAAGGCAGGAGACAGGAGCTCAACACATTCAGTCTGAGGACTTGTAGAGACAGGATGCCCCATTCAGTCTGAGGATTTCATAGATGTAAGAACTAGTGGCTGGCTGCTCTGTTCTCTGATCTTTCAGCTTTCACCCCCTAACATCTGACTCGGGATTTTTATGCTTAAAACCAAATAGATTCATGCTACACCTATCTTGCTTTTTGAGACAAGGTCTCTCAACAGGACCTAGACTTGGCTGATCTATCAAGGCTGGCTGACCAGTGAGCCCTATGGATCCACCTGTATCTGCCTCCCCAGAGCTGAGAGTCAACTATGTACCACACAAGGCTTTAGTCAGAGGTTCTTGGCATCAAACTTAGACTCCTGTGTTTGCACAGTTTGCTCACTGATTCATCGCCTCAACCCCTATGCTTAATTCAGCTTCAGCTTCCAGACCTACTAACTCCTTCATGAGCCCCAGCTCCCTTTCAATACAGGCCACAGAATAACGCTTGCTAGTGTGCTTTGTTGCAGGCCTGTACCATTCTGTGGGTTGCTCCCCTCCATCAAAGACGTAAGCGCCTCATTCAGCTTTACCTTGTTTCTTCTTAGAACTGTTCTCGTCACTTTTCATGGTTATGATCCATGGACTTAGGAGTCTTCTGATATTCTGACCCCTCTCTTCACTAGCAGGTGGCCATGCAGCTGCCAAAAATCACTGCCTCTATTCTCCTCTATTATTAACCTGATTCTGCCTACCGTGCTCTAATCTCCTTCATCAGTCAACCCACTGACTTCACTACTGGCTCCAGCACTATCATTTCTGTCATTCTGTCCTCTTGCCCTGCTCAGCTTGGAATCTGAGGTCCATCCATCAGTGTGATTACTCCTTTGCATATGACCTCATCACCCATGAGACTGCAGGGCCAGGTTGCCTGGCCCACTGCTCCAGGGACCCTCCAGCACTGCCTCTCTTGTCTTTTTAAAAGCTCCAATGTGCTCTCCTCCTCCTCTCCACAGGGGACTTTCCCTCACTCTTTTCACTGAAACAGAAAGCAATGCAAGTGTCCCCCCTCCGATACTAATACACACCTTTACCTTGGCATTTCTAAACCAAAGCCATTTTACTTCCTTCCCGTGTCTGATCTTGAACCGCTTGTTCAGAAGGCAACCTAGGAGTCAGTCTTATTTCTTCTTCCTTACTAACTGCAAATCAAGTACTGAAGGCACCTGTAAGACAGTCACATCTGACTTTCCTCCGACACTAGTCTTCAAGTCTGCACTGTCTGCATCATCTGCTTTCTCAACAGGTCATTGTTGTGTTAAAGTTATATCTTAGCTTTTTATGCTTTTAGTGATACATGGCTTCCCTTACTGCTAAAGTCCTTACCTTAGCATCTGCGACCTCACCCAGTTGGGGCCCTGACTACTTGGTCACCACTCCTAGTGCACAACACTCATTCTGTTGTGGCCATACTGCTTTTTACTATTACAGTAAAGGTGACAATGTCTCCCTGTCATAGGTAGGGTTACGACTGCTATGCTGCCACCATGACCAAAGCAAGTTGGGGAACAAAGGGTCTGTTTGACTTACATCATAGTCCATCGTTGAAGGAAGTCAGGATGGGAACTCACACAGGGCAAGAACCTGGAGCTAATGCATGCAAGGGGTACTGGCTTGGCTTGCTCACTCTTTGTTATAGAACCAGGACCACAAGCCCAGGGATGGCACCACCCAAAAAGGGCTGGGCCCTTCCCTATCAATCACTAAGAAGAAAATGCCTTGCAGGCTTGGCTGCAGCCCAATCTTAAAGAGGCATGTTCCTTCCCTTCCCTTCCCCTTCCCCTTCCCCTCCCCTCCCACTCTCCCCTCCCCTTCCCTTCCCTTTCCTTCTTTCCTTTCCTTTCCTTTTCTGAAACAGGGTTTCTCTGTATAACACAGCCCTGGTTGTCCTGGAACTTGCTTTGCAGACTAAACTGGCCTTGAACTCACAGAGATCCACCTGCATTTACCTCCTGAGTACTGGGATTAAAGGTATGCACCACCACTCCTCAGCTGGAGACATGAGGTTCCCACCTTTCAGATGACTTTGGCTTGTGCCAAGTTGACATAGAACTCTCCAGCACCCTCCCCTGCTTCCCAGCACCTTGCACCTGAACAACCCTCCCACTGACTTCTGCAATGATCACTTTTACTTCAATTTTCTGCTAGGTGTCACCCCTTGAGGAACACCTGCTCAGATAACACTGCCCACAAGAGGCAGGACTGAGAAACCACATTCTGACCCCGCCTGCTGCATTAGCCTGCTGCAGTGTGCCGCTTCCCTTCCTGGTCTGCTGGCTAGCTCTCGTCTCTAGGTAATCTGTGTGTGCACTTCACAATATATGAAGATCTAGTGTGTGGTGGGTGCCCAGCAGGCACTGAGGGAGTAGGATGCTATGGTTTACCTTCACCTGGAGTCTAAGGTAGTAAGGACTTGAGTCTATGCGCTTCACCTCCACAGTGCACTTTCATTAACTAGAACTAATCTTAGCAGCAAAGAAGACATCAGCTTATCTCTTTCAATACAGTAAAACATTTCATTAAGAACTAAAGCGTATCAAATGTAAAACAAAACAAAACAAAAACAAAAAGAGATTCCAAATCTAAAAAAAACCCTGTGTTGCTGGAGACAAGTATATGCACTGCCTGCAAATGTGCTCAGGGGAAACTGTTTGTAACAGACGCAGAAAGAGAGTCCTACCAGCGCAGAGAGGCACAGAAGCAGTGCGAGGACACCATGCACATCGTCACTTCAAAATCCAGCGCACGAAAAGGCTAGGAGACACTCTTCGGCACAGCTCTGAATGTCTTTTTTAGTCATTAAAAGGCACTTTTGATAGCCCAGAATCCAGAATTGCTCATTCTGCTCTGTTTGACTCATTGTTTCCTGTTAGTGTCTTCCCCACCCCGTGGCAGAAACCAACAGCGCTCTGGGTCTGTTTTGCCATTTCAATCTCGCTGAAGGGAATGGAAACTTTCTTGTGAGGAAATATGCAACATGCATAAATACAGTGCTGCCTCAGGAACAGAGCAGGCGCTCCCAGTCTCCTGCAGACACAGGGAGGGTGCCGGCAGAAACTCTGGCCCACACCCAGGAAGCCTGTGCATCAGAGGAATTCTGACAGGGTTTTAGTCAGGGTGTGCTCCTGTGGGCAGGAGATGATGGAAAGAAGTGAAGTTCAGCAGTTTCCATGTGACAACACACACGCACATTGGGCAATCAATGTGCCCCACACTTCGCTCTCCCATTCTTCTATCAAACTCAGTTGCTGTGAACTCTACAGAGCACTTGTGTTCCCTTGAAGCACGGGCTGGCAAGTTTAGGTGGCCTTAATGCTAACCTTTCCTTACTGAACCTAGAGGGTCAGAATTATGTCTCTCATGCCTCTTGCTTTGGAGATTCCTTATTAAGAAAACTGATAAAGTTCCCAAGAGGCCTTAGTTCTCTTGAAGAAATGCATCCTTAAGAAACAGACAAAAATTATTGTTAACAGACAACTCCATGGTTTTCTAGTTATCTCTATTTCTTCTTTCACTGTGGTTAAAAAGGGATATTAACCATTCATAATTTGTCTAACTCAGAAACATAGAGGAGGAAATCCTAAAATAAAAATTCTCCTTCAATTCAACACTAAGCTTAATATTATTTAACACTGGTTTCTTACTGTTCATCCCCAAAGCTTTGACTTCATTGAGAAAACAGGGGCTGCTGGGTATAGAGCTAACTGTGAGAAAGCAGGGGACACTGGGTACAGAGCTAACTAACAATGAGAAAGCAGGGGATGCTGGGTACAGAGCTAGCTAACTGTGAGAAAGCAGGGGACACTGGGTACAGAGCTAACTAACTATGAGAAAGCAGGGGATGCTGGGTATAGAGCTAACTGTGAGAAAGCAGGGGACGCTGGGTACAGAGCTAACTAACTATGAGAAAGCAGGGGATGCTGGGTATAGAGCTAACTGTGAGAAAGCAGTTATTTTGGGTACAGAGCTTACTTTGCCTCCTACTTGTTTTCAAAATAATCAAAAGTTTTCATCATAAGAAAGTAGTAATTAAAATGCCATTATGTAAACAGAAAGTTATTTTTATAAAGAAATAATTATTTATAAGAAATGAAAGAAAAAAATCAGGACATTAACTAAGGAGTAATTTTTTTAGTACATGAGTTTAATTACCTGAAGTCTAAACCATGAATAACTTTTAATCGCACAGCTAGGATTACATGGTCTATTAATAGTTTACAGGTGAGCACGTTATCAGGCATATCCACTAGCTGAGGGCAAATGTCTGAAATTTTCCAGAGGACTCTCTCAGCACATCTGAAGTGAGCAATGAGTTTGTGGAGACTTCATGCTTTGCAAAGATTCTTTCAGTGCAACCTTGACCCTCAAGTGCCATGTTACAGACTTGAAGTCAGCATTCTGTGTTCATGCAAGGCAAGTGTGTACATACGACAGTGATACACACCAACACACTAGCTTCTTGTCTGAAGATTCCTTCAGTTTAATCAAAGTAAAAAGTACACACAACTATTTAATTACCCCAGACCTGGCACATGTAAACACTAACAAGACATAACAAATTTGCCAAGTATTTCAGTATGAAGCCGACACACAGCCTCAAACTGGCCTTAGAAAAATGGCAGGGAACCTCTAAGCCAACCAGTGAGTGAATAATTAACTTTTTACATAATAGCTTACACAGTGGTAATCTAATTACCCATTCAACCAATTCAAACTGAATGCCTGAGCTGCCCCAGTCTTTCAAAGTACAGATAACTGCGATTTACATTTTACAAATAAAGGTTTACTACGTTTTCAGACTTTTAATGTCATGCCTTAACCTTCGTGATTGTTGTATATATTTGTACTGGCAATTTAAAAAGTCAGGTGCCAACTGTAATTAAAAAAAAACCAAACCAAACCGAACCAAAACCATCCGCCCGTGACTAGAAACGAATGCCTCCCAGTGCCATACCGTGGTCTCTGTGTTGGACCCTGACCAGCTTCTTCTACTCCAGGAAGACCGCCGCTAGACTCAAACCTCTTTGAAGCTTCACTTCTTCTCACTAATCGTGAATAAAAGAGAATGGTAGACGTGATAAAAATCAGAAAGAAATCTTGTCTAAAATGCAAGCATTTAGCAGAAATAAGGTAATGTGTGTGATTCACAATCATGCAATCAGTGACATGCTATAAATTCTTTTGAGGTTAAGTCATTTCAGTTTTGTTGTTGTCACTGTTCATTTTCTTGTTTCCTTTTGAGACAGGGTTTCTCTGTGTAACAGCCCTGGCTGTCCTGGAACTTGCTCTGTTGATCAGACTGGCCTTGAACTCACAGAGATCCACCTGCCTCTGCCTCCCAAGTGTTGGGATTAAAGGTGTGTGTCACCATGTCTGGCTAAGTTTTAAAGACAATGACTTCTAATGTGGGATTCCCCTCTGTATGCTGTGAATATGCTTTATTACTACTGGCTAATAAAGAAGCTGCTTTGGCCTATGGCAGGGCAGAATATAGGTAGGTGAGAAAACTAAACTGAATGCAGGGAGAAAGAAGACTGAGTCAGAGAGATGCCATGGAGTTGCCAAAGGAGAAAGATGCTGGAACCTTACTGGTAGGCCATAGTCTGTGGTGATACAAAGATTGATAGAAATGGGTTAATTTAAGATGTAAGAGCTAGTTAGGAATACACCTGAGCTGTTGGCCAAGCAGTGTTTTAACTGATATAGTTTGTATGTGATTATTCAGGTCTGGTGGCCAGGAAATGTAAGCACAGTCTCTGGTTACAGACGTCCTTCCTTTTTGGTGAAATGATTATGTCACTACTCTGTGAAACTGCTACTATTTGATAAACAATTTTAAAAGGAGACATTTTACAATCTTAACCTTTTGACAAGTTTTGTTTAAAAATTTATTAAAAAATGGTGACAGTTGCTTCTTAAAAAAGATATTTTGCTTGCTTTGGGTGCCACTTACCTTGTCTGAAATCTGATTCTGAGGAGATAACGGATGGGCTTTCACTGGACGTACTAAAGAGATCACTGTGGTAAGGTTTGTATCTTCGAACTGGTTCTAAAAGAAATTTTAAATTTTAGAAAGTTTATTAGCAATGCCACACAAATTAAAAAAAAACAACACACTCAATCTTGATTAGGAAATTTTATATATTACTTTAAAATTTAAATTAGGGTCTAGAGTAGGAATACATTGCATACAGGCTAAAAGTGTGAATTCTGGAAACAGACTGCTTAGATTTTGCTATTGTTGTTGTTGTTATTTGCCAAAAAAGGGGTTATAGTAACTGCACATCTCATAAGGTTGATGACAGAATCAAAAGAACAGATACCCCAAGTTCTTAGGACAGTATGGATGTTATAGGAGCAACATTCATGAACTCTAGAATGCTATGTGTAGTTTTCTGTCAGGTACTTACTGCAAGGCATCAAATCCCCAAGAGCACAATCCAAGAGACTTCACAACATGGAAGGTAAATACACAAACACATAATGCAAGAGAGGACATTCATTTCTACCAGAATGGGAAGGGCAGAATCAGGAAGGGCTCCTGTAGATATCTGTTTGGACAGTGCCTCCTGCAAGGGGCTAAGGCAGGGACAAGCATGGACTAAAACAAAAATACCGCACAAAAAGTATCTGTATCTTTTAAAGTTTATTTTATGTGCATGAGTGTTTTGCCTACATGTATGTCTGTGTTCCATACATGTGCCTGGTGCTCTTGGAGGCTAGAAGCCATGTTACATCCCCTGGGATTGTACTTATAGACAATTTGCAAACTGTCATGTGGGTACTTGGAACTGAACCAGGATCCTCTCGAAGAATAGTGTTCTTAATTGCCGGGCTGTCTCTCCAGCCCCCAGATCCTGCTTTCTAAATATTTCTGTTCCATGCCTTTTTCATCCCTACTGGTGGGCGGCTCTGTCCATCCATGTTCTGAACCCCCCTGCCATAGTCGGAAAAACTGATGGAAATGGAGATGGAAAAACACAAGGGGAAGCTTCAAAAAGAGGAGAAACAGCAGGCAAGGAAGGAGGTAAAAACAAAGATTTGAAATCTCAAGAAAGCAACGTCAGAAGGTCATTTGGCAATTAAGACTGAGGCACAGTGAGGGAGCCCTGTGCTAGAACCCTGACATCAGGAGAGACAGCCCCCTGGGAAACTATGTGAGTGGTGCAGGAGAATTGTCTGTATTCTGTCAATCATGTTTTAAATAAACGCTGATTGGCCAGGCAGGAAGTATAGGCGGGTCAACCAGACAGGAAGTAGAGGCAGGGTTAGGATAAAGTCTGGGAAGCAGGAAGCTTCCCTGGGATTCCTGCGCAGATCTCCAACAAGGCAACATGTAGGAGCCCAGCTGAGAGAAGGTACTGGCTATGTGGCTGACAATGGGTTAATATAACTTATGGGAGCTAGTAAGAAGCCTGAGCTAATGGGCCAATCAGTTAATAACCTAATGTAGACTCTCTGTGTGATTTTCTTTGGGGCTTGCTGGCTGTGGGGTACCGGGTAGGACAGAAACGCCAACGAGTAGGACCCTCATGTTACATGTGAGGGTCAGCAAAACCCACAGGAATCCTTCATGCGGGCCTCGGGCTAAGGATGCATGAATTCTAGTGACTTATTCCAACTGCTTTATGGCTTTTTGTGGATTTTAGAGAGAGCAGTCCATGGGAAATGCCCTGAAGTGAAGCAAGATGGAGATGCCAGATGACAGGTCACTGGAAGAAGTGAAGAATGTTTCTTTTCCCAAGCAGTCTGCAGATTCAAGGCTAGGAGCGTCACACAATGAAGTGGTCGTGCTAGGTGTTCAATAGAGATTGTACAAGAGGATGAAGCTAATGAATAATGAAGTGGTTAATTAAATGGCATCACAAGAGCCAGGTCGGTGGAACCAGGAACAGTGTGCCAAGAGAATCCCGGCAGAACAGAGTCTTACTGAGAAAGAGACTTTAAACAAATGCGAGCAAAGTAAATGCCGGCCATGAACTCTCAGGAAGGACGTTTGTAGGATAACGTTCATCTGAAGAACAAGGCACACTGTTGATGAGCGGACTGCCCAGCCTCTGTGTAGTCAACACGAGTACTGAGTAATACTTTCATCAATGAAAAAGGGTCCAGAATTGAGAAGTATTTTCTAGTCCTCTGTGAATGACCACATTCTACTACAGAGAAATCTCATGGTAAAATAAGGGTTCAAATCCACTGGGTGAGTATGAATGTGATTTGAAAGGGCCATGGGAGAAGAAGAACAACGGCAAAAACAAAACAAACCCCAGTAGTGTCAATAAAAACAGTAGTGATACCGAATACTACTTTATAGCCACAAACATAATAAATTATGCACACATTAAAGAGTTATTTAGGAAGAACTGTTTCATTTGAAGGCACCAAAGTCCTCTGGTTTTCTTGTTGCCAACCTCTCCTGTGAATACCATGTGGGATTTTCCAGGGAACCAGTACCAAATCACAAACCTTAACTGCAAGTTTCAGGACAGCTAGACTAGCAAGGCCCAGGAGAGGACCTGGCCACAGACACAACACACTCTGCTGTTTCATGAAGCTAAGTAGGAAGGAGCAGTGACAAGAGAGGTTTCCTGCGCTCAGATGCTGGGCCTCAGAACTCCAGCTTCGTGTTACATAAACCAGCACATGAATCTACTGTTTCTGAACTGTTTCTGTAAGAGGAATCCCATTTGCTAGGTCTCATTTTGTGTCTATGTTTCCTAATGTTAGCTCACAGTCTGTGCTTTGTCTTTTCTCTTCAGCCACGGTTCCATCTGGAAGACAAAAGCAACTGTGTTCAACCCCCTAAAGTTTCTTGAGAACACGCTCTCCTCCCCCCCCCCATCCCCCGCATAAGTCCGCTGTCTCCAGAAACTATTCTCAGGGCTACAACCAGGTTGGGGGCACACCACCATGTTATGAACTAGCACTCTCCAAACACACTAGATGACTAGCTGTCTACAAAGGGTAGGAAGACGTTTTCCTTCTTTCCAGTGGGGGAAGGGCCATTTAAATGGAAGGGATTCGTTTTGTGAGCCTCTTGTATTCCAGTGTCATTAAAGTGCTGTTAGCCACGTTCTTTTCATGCAGTAACATGATAGCTATAACTAGATCAAAAGTCCCGCACAGTATTTTCTACTTAGTCATAATTTTAAAAAGGTTTATAATCATATTAAATTATCAACTAGTCATGCTTACAGCGATAAAAAACTTTAACCTTTTTAAGCATGAGCTCCCTGGCCCCTCTCTGGTTTTTAAAGACAGGAGTTTCTCTGTATAACCCTGACTGTCCTAGAACTCGCTCTGTAGACCAGGCTGCCCTCACACTCAGAGATCCACCTGCCTCTGCTTGAGTACTAGGATTAAAGGCAAGGACCATCACTACCCCATCCATTTCTAAATTATAGAGCAACATCAGCCATTTCAGAAATGTACAATTGCATGTCCTATGTCAAGGTCATTGACTCTGGTTTGGAGAAGCCCATGCATGGTGCTCAGAGACCACTTGGGTCAGAACATTTCTTGGCTCTGTGATGATCTACATGCCTAGGTCTCAGGAGGCACTGACCAGAAAGAAGAGGTTTCCTACCTCAGCTCTGGTGTGTTAGCAGGCAGACAGAACCTACATTCTTGGGAAGTGCCCTAGCATTATCAAACACCTTGCTCTTACAAGACCCAGATGACAGTGATATTTATCTTTGTTTCTTTTTTGGATTTCTCAGACAGGTATGTAGCCCTGGATGTCTCTGGACTTGTTGTGCAGATCAGGCTGGCCTCAAACTCATGGTGGTCTACCTGCCTCTGCCTCCCAAGTTCTGGAATTAAAAACATGTGCCACCACAACTGGCAATGTTTTCTGTCCATATCTCAAAACACAATTCTAGCACTCTGGATTTGGTCCAGATCCCAGGACTGTAGTATTAATTGTGTAATTAAGAAAAAAGTTTGATAATTATGACAATGTTCAAATACACAGAAAAAGAAATAATATAGATGTCATATACACATTTCTTGGAACTAACTAGAATTTTAACTGGTATCAGACAATGTTGTGTTTGTGTATGCGTACACATGTCCGTGTGTGCACATGTGCCAATGGAGGCTAAAGGACAACCTTGGCTGTCGTTCCTGAGGTGCCATTTATCCTGTTTCTTGAGACAGGGTCTCTCTTTGGCTTGGAGCATTTTGATCTGGCTAGCCTAAGGATCTGCCTGTCCCCACTTCCCCAGCAGTGGGGTCGTTGTGCACAACCATGTCCTGCTTCTCTTTGGGGTCAATTGAACTCAAATTGCCACTCGTGCAACACAAGCATTTAACAACTGCAAGACAAGACTAAGAATCTATTTATGGAATATTACAAAGTTTTCTGGATACTAAAAATTATGATCGTATGCAATGGACTGATATGGGCTCCCCCTCTGTATGCTCTGAATACCATTGCTTAATTAAAAAACAAACAAGCAAACAAAAAACTGTCTTAGGCCTGAGCAGGGCAGAACAGAAGAATTGGGGGGGGGTGTACTACACTGAAGGCTAGGAGAAAGAAGGCGGAGTCAGGGAGACACTATGTAGCCACCAGAGGGGAAAGACTCGAGCTGCCAGTTGGAACCTTACCAGTAGGCCACAAGCCTCTTGGTAAAATGTAAAACAATAGATACAGGTTAATTTAATATGTAAGAGCTTGCTGGGAATATGCTATAGTGATTGGCCAAGCAGTGATTAATTGATACAGTTTCTGTGTGGTTATTTCCGGGCTGAGCAGTCAGGAATGAACAACAAGCAGCCTCCTACAACAATGGACCTACAATACACATATCTGAATATAAGCCTTATAAAATGTACTTGTGGCCTCTACCTTCAGCATGATGCTCCTGGTGTACTAGGGGTACTGGGCTCTCATCAGCATGATGGAAGAATAAGTTCACCTTTGCTGGGCTAAACTACTCTCTATTTGCCAGTTTATAACTTTTATCATCTATTAAATGTGTAAATAAAACCTACAACAAAGAAACTGGTATACAAGGGTCCATTTATTCTAGGTCATGTCTCATTCATCTGAGAATTTCCTTTGCTAAAACCTGCTGGGAGTCTGTGACTTTAGACACAGAAGTAGTTCTGGAAAAATATCAGGGTTAAGAACAGCAAGACTGAAAAACACTAGGGAGATCGCATCAGTGAAACCAAAGTCACCAAACTGTACTTATGACACACACACACACAACACAAAAGCACCACACACACATCATACACACAGATACACATCACACAGACATACACCACACCACACCACACACACATCATACACACAGACACACACCACACACACATATACATATACACACCACATACAAGCACTATACATACACACCACACATACCAGACCACACCCCACACCCACACAACTTATAAACAGCACACACACACACCATACACAGACACATACATATACACACCACACACCATACACACACACAGACACATACATATATACACCACATACACACATACACAAATACCCTCTCTGAAATCACCTGACCAGTGGGAAAGACTGAAACAAATACAGACTAAAGAGGAATGACTGACAATTTAGTTAAATTCTGTAATATTACATATACCACTGTCTCAAAAAGAAGAGGGTCCTTAATTTCTCATACTACTTCAGCACAGTAAGAGTATTTTTTATCCTTTACAAACAGCTTCATCCTGGGAACAGACATGACGCCAACTCTCCAACTACACCGATTTCACTGAAAACAATTAATAAGCAGCATCTCAGGGGTTATGTTTTTCACAAGTTTTTTACAACCAAGAATCACAATTTCTACTAGTGCAATACACATTAGTGGCTTAGCTGCACGAACTCATGGTGTGTGATCATAAACACTGGCTTACAAGTTGAGGCATCTCTCCCAGTGTTTGCACACAATTCTGGGCTCACACAAAGCTCTCTCATTCAACCATTTCACATTACATTAATCCAAGCCAGCCAGGCGGTGGTGGCGAACGCCTTTAATCCCAGCACTCAGGAGGCAGAGGCAGGCGGATCTCTGTGAGTTTGAGGCCAGTTTGGTCTACAAGAGCTAGTTCCAGGATAGGCACCAAAGCTACAGAGAAACCTTGTCTCAAATAAAAACAAAAAACAAACAAACAAAAAAACAAAAACATAAATACCACCAACAAAAAAATCCAAGCCAGCACAAACTATGACCTAAAGGCAGCATTACAAGTGACACAAGCCAAGCTCAGGTACTCATGTACAGAAGGTGCCACTCAGCCTCTTCTAAGACGACGGCACTGACAGCCCTTCTACTTCACAACACTAAACATCTTCGACCGCATTTTTGTTTTTAAATGAAATAGCCCTAATAAATGACACACTTCAATCTTCAAAGAGCAGAGAAACACAGCTGTACTGCTGGTATTTACACACTGGATGAACCTCTCTGGTCGTCCACAGAAGTCCCTTTCTAGTCTGTTTCTGTGCTCTGGTCAGCAGAATATGGTCTACAAGCCCCGAGAGGTGATCATGAGGATGACAGATCTAACCTGGAAGTAAGAAGGGTTACATGGAGAATCTCTGTGACCGAGCCATTCCAAACATGTAAAGCTTGTGCCAAGGCATGTGTGACAGAAAGTCTCCAGTTCCCCAGGGCCCAGAGCAATGTGAAGCTGTATCTGGGTCCTGCCTTACGTGGGTGGTGACTGCCAGTGCTCATCAAACACCACCCAGGATTCGCTGTTGTTCTTACCTTGCCGGCCCTTCTACAACATTCAAGGACAGAGGATGTGATTCGATTCTCAGAGTGGACAAAAAGAGAATTCTCACTACTTCCATGATTGGCCAGAGACTATTACTAAAATCATACATCAAAAATAGTGTTAACACTCTTTTAACAATCACACTGTGACACACTCAGGTTATATTAACAAGCACGTGTTTAGTACCTATTATGTCAGGGACACAGCTAGGAAATACACAGAGGCTTACAAGGAAGAGAAACAAAATCCTTAAAAATTAGTAATTTCAAATAAACAAATATAGATCACCATCCTGAGCCACGCAATGCCTGAAACATTCAACAGTCTTAAGGATGGACGGTCACATGAATGGAGGCAGGGAAATGTAAAACAGCCTCGTATGGGTTAGATGGCAGGTAGGTGGGTAGGAATTTCTTGTATTGTATTTACAAATACATGTAGAAATACACTGGATGTTCTTTATACATCTTTTATTTATATATAAACATGCAAGCACATATACATTTATTTCCCTTTATACATACAGAGATGTGGAAGGGAGGTATGGAAAGAGGAAGGAAAAGAAAGAAAAGGAGAAGTGGAGAAAGTGAGAGCGACAGCTAGGCCTAAATGACGAGGCAGAGTGATCAGGGACAACCAGGGGCCAGGAACTCCAGTCTGTATGCACAACAGAATGCTACTGAAGGGCGGATGTCAGAAGTGTCTTCAGGTTTGTGTAACTGACAACTGCAGAGACAGAAGGGACTGGGAAGAAATGAAATAGTTTGTAAGGATAAAATAGTCTGGTCTCAGCAGCGAACATCTACACTGGACAGCAAGTTAGAGGCCAGCTATCCCAGAAAATAGAACAAAGCTAACCAACCAACTGGACACATTGCTGGGTTTTAATACCATGATGAAACTTGTTGCTAGTAAGACTCATTTGTATTACATATTTTTAAGATTTATCTATCAGTCTGTAAGGTACTTCTTCAGGAGGTTATATCAAAGTCAAACTAAGTCTCTAAATGGCTAGATTTAATTTAGATCCTTACCTTATGAACAAAGAGTATTATTTTTGTGGATCCAAAATTAACATTGTTTTAGAAATATAGACACAAGAAAGTTTGCATTATACCAGCCTAATGATGTAGTGCTATTCTGACCTGCACTGACTCCCACCTTGGCCACTGCCAAAGGCGCCTGTGTCAGGCACACAGCAGTTGAGGACTGGCCCCAAGTGGTTCTCAAAAGCAGGGTGTGCAGACACAGCATCTCCTCATTTAACAGGTTTTACTCTGCGATGCCGGCCCCTGTTGATGCATCCACAACAGTGCACGTCAAATATGCAAAACTCATTGTAACCCCAGGAACATAATAATAAAGTCACCAGTGTCTAAATGGCTCCTTACTATAGTGGGGCATTCTTCCTTACTGGTATTTACTTCTGTGGAACTGCTATCAGTGCAACAGCAGCTTAAAATTTGTATTTTAGCTGAGATGATTTAATCTTGCCATATTTTTACTTTTCTTTCTTTTTCTACTTGTAAATAAGGTAGAGAAACAAAAACTGACACAGTTCATAACTAGCATTTTGATCTAACATGAACATATTAGGCAAACAATCTCTCTTCCTGAGGACTAGAACATTATGAACTCACCCCTTTTCTTTTCTTAAAGTAACTATAAAGTTAAAAACTGAAAACTGAACCTTCTCAAATGAAATGTTATGTCTTCATAACTAAGAATAAGATCCTATGTGTGAGTGATCATGTATTCCAGCCGACTTTCAGCCCTGTCCACAAGGCTGTCAAGGACAACAAAACTGGGCTGGGACCAGAGGTCACAGTACTTGAAAGAAGGAAGCAATATCTCGTTTTGAAGTGAAGTAGATTGATAGCATAGCTCACTAAATAAATGATATCTGTCGTCTTTGTAGAAAACACTGTATCTGTAAGCTGCGAGTGGCTCGGACTGCTAGAGGAACATGCTAGAACCCCAGGCAGGTGTGGAGTCCCGCCCACAAAGTTCTCAGAGCGCTGCTCCCACGTCACTTTGTCACAGAGAAGAATCCACTGTGAACCACTGAGAAGGCAGGGGGTTACGTGGTAATTACAACACCAGAGATGTTGGTTAGAGACTCCTGGTGAGAACCAGACTCCATTGGCTGTGGGACACGGGTCAGAGGTAGAAATGAGACCTACCAACCCTCAGGAAGAAAGCAGAAAGAACCAATGAGGAGCGGTCTTATGCTGAAGTGAAGTGTGGAACTGGGGGCTGGAGAGACAGCTCAGCAGTGCGGAGCACAGCTCTGACAGAGACAACGCTCGGCAGCTCACAGCCACCTGCAACCTCAGGTACAGGAACCCAACGGCCTTCTGGCCTCAGCAAGCACTGCACACATATGGTACACATACAAAATGTTGGAAAACACTCAAACATAAAACATAAAAGATTAATAATCTTTTAAAAAGTGCTTTATTTCTGTTTTATATGTGTAGGTGTTCTACCTACACGTGTGTCTGTGCACCATGTGCGTTCATATCCACCAAATCTACAAGACGATGTCAGATCCCCTGGAACTGGAAGTGCATTTGTACATCACCATGTGGGTGTATAGAATTGAACCTCGGTCCTCTGGAGGAGCAAGACCTTGTAACTACTGAGCCAACTCTGTAGCCCCCGTTTTAAAAAGTGAAATTTAAGAGGAAAGAAAAGAAAGACATCAAATTTTAAAACTGGTTTTTAACATAGAGAACTCTGGTGCCTTCTTCCCAGCTTTCTATAGAGAATTATCTGAATGCTAAATTGTCAACTTCAACAGTATAGTAATAATTTAGAATTTTTAAGCTTTAACTATCATTTCTTTCATGGGATCTTTATTGATCCTAACTTTCTCATCCTGTTCCCAGGGAAGTTGGAATACCCATTGCCACTGCTGTGAGAGGTCTCTTCCTCACTTCTAGCTGCAGGACTAGCCCCAGTGATCCCCGGTGGTGGTGTCTCATTGGAATAGCATCCCAGTAGAGTAAAGCTGCTGTCTTAACCTGGCACAGTCCTTCCCAATGCTATCCTGCCTCATTAGATCAAAATTATGTAACTTTGGTAAGGAGAAATTGGGGCTTGTTAGATAGTGAGTTCAATGTCCAAGTTCCCAGGCAGTAACAACTAACAGTATTATCTGGTCTCTTCCTGAAATCTGGATGGCCAACAGAAAAACCATATGACAGAGTTCAAAGCATAGGCTGATCGTGAAAAATGGATCACGGACCTCTTTTGACAAATCGGTTTACTTTTCTGAGCCTTGGGCAAAGAGCTGAGAGTTGAAAAGACCCAGATTCTTTCCATGCAAACTCCGTGACCTTCAGGTCTGGTCTCCACTGGGCTGGTTGGGTGGCTAATGTCAGCTGAGGTGACTAAAGGAAAGGCTCCTTTCAGGAGGACTGGTCTGTTCCAGAGAAATTTTGCATTTGAAGGAGACTACTGTGTTCACTATCAGTACAACGAACCTCTTTGCACATCCAAAAGAACAAATTAAATGTGGGGACTTTATTTTTTAGTTGTTTTAAATAATGAAACAAATTGCTTTTCTTTTGAGGGTGCTGGGGATCAAACTTATGGTTGATGTGATATGCCACTGAGCTATATCCCAGTCCTGAACATGTTTTAAAAGTAAAGTAACAACAGGAACTCTCCAGCCAAAACTGTGAAAATCCAAGATGGAAATAACCATCCTCCGATTAACAGAAACTCAATCATCAAACCAGTTCTGGGATACTGAGTATGCTATTAAAGCCCAAGACAGTGTTTGTACTCAAAGACGTCATCTAATCTTAAAATTGCTGAGACCCATTAGCAGTTGTCAGGATCAAGATCACAAAAGACCATACAGCATTTCAAAGTATGAATATTTGGGAAAAATACATAAATATGAATAGTGTGTACATTAGTGGGGGTGGACTGTTCTGCTCGGTTTATCACACATAAAGACCTCAATTTCCATGAGAATTCAAAGAGACAAATAGGATTTATTTTCTATTCTTTTCTTTCTCTGTGTACAAGACCTTTGCTGTACTTCTGTTTGCACAGCTTGTGTAAATTTCACGTGCAGAGACACAATGCAGTTGAAAACCACTCTGCCCCAAACTAAAAAACAAACTGGAATTGATGTTTCTGAATTCCTTACCTCAAATGCCCCCACAGATCATGTGCTATGTAATGATGCTAGTGAGGCAAGCCTAAGTTAGTGCTACTGATAAATATAATAATGGAGACTTATTTAAGGTGATTAAGTATCTGCACAATAAATCTGTATTTTCAGGTTTTGTCTATTAGGTTTTAAAACACCTGGAAAAATATAGGCAGGTTTTTATTGACAGCAAATACCTTCAAAATCTTCACAGTAAAAAGGTTCAGAATAGAAAATGTCTAGTTATTAAATAGTTCAAAGCACACTGTATTTTTTAAAAAGCTTTTCAATTGTGGATACGTCCTTTAGCAAACAAAATTTCAATATCTGGAAATACTGTATTATCATAACTATTTAAGTGAACAAGTAAAACTTAGAACTATTATGTGTTATCTTTACAGAAAAGCTTGTGTGGACTCACACTGGTAGTGAATGCACAGACTGCCTCATGAGATAAACATCTACATGCTGAATGTATCTTGTTACAGGCAGTCCGATGAAAAGTTACTTATTCAAACAAAATACATTAATCTGGCCATCATATACCAATTTAAAGATTTTCATTCCACTGTATACATAATAAATAAATAAATCTTTTTTTAAAAAAAAGGGCTGGAGAGATGGCTCAGAGGTTAAAAGCACCAACTGCGTTTCCAGAGGTCCTGAGTTTGATTCCCAGCAACCACATGGTGGCTCACAGCCACCTGTAATGAGTTCTGGTGCCCTCTTCTGGCCAGCAAGCACACAGACAGACAGAACACTGTATACATAATAAATAAATAAATCTTTAAAAAAAAAAAAGATTTTCATTCCACTAATATCTGATCTCTGTAACAGAAACCTAGGCTCCACTATAAAAATTCAGTTTTACTAAGCCATACTAATAACTTTAAAAACACTAAGGCAAAGAGTCTTTTGCAGCCAATACATCAGAATGCCAGACAATACTAATTTCCTTTCCTTTTGTGTGTGTAGTGTGTTCAGAGCATGCATGGATGTATGCGAGTATGTGTGCCTGTGTGTGTGCGTGTGTGGGACAGAAGACAACAGGTATTCTGGCTGCTGCTCTCCACCTTATTTAAGGCAGCATCTCTGCCCACACAGGAAACTCACTGTTTCAGCGACACTAGCTGGCCAGCATGCTCCAGGGACCTGCAGGATTCTGCATTCCCACAGTGAGGTTACAGGCATGCAAGTCCATGCCCAGATCCGCATAGTGCTCTGGTTCTTATGAAATCTGGTCATTATGTCCATTTAGCAAAGGTTCTTACACAACAAGCCATCTCTTCAGCTCCATGGTTTTATCATCATCACCCTTGATAGACAGTCTCACTAGGTAGCTCTGGCTGGCCTGGAACTTACTAAGTAGACAAGGCTGGCCTCAAACTCACAGAGATCTGCCTGCCTCTGCCCTCGAGTGCTGGGACTGGAAATGTGAGTCATCATGACCAGTTCCATGGTTTTATTCACATTAAGAAAAAAAAGATATTGCTCAATCTAAGTGTCAGAAATATTCATCTCGATTGCACGTATCTCCATTATTCAGAGGTTAACTATAGCAGTTTTTTTTCTACTTGATCCACGGACAGCTGTCTTTTCCCAAAATGGAAATATTTCTTTATGTGTGTCTTAAAGAGCACACAGTCTTAGGTTCAGACAAATTACAGTTTACAGGTAAACTGCCCGCTGGGTAACGGAAGAGGGACGACCTGACTTCAGAAGTGGAGTCCTTTCTCTTCAGCTACAGGAAAGGCCTGCTGTTTGCCATCACAACTCTAAAGGCTAAAATTGATACAGCGAATAAACTTGTAATTTATTTCCCATCTTACAAAGATTCAAAACCATTTTATTTCAAGAATACATGGTAATAGGGCTGGAGAGATGGCCCAGCAGGTAAGAGCATTTGCTGGTCTTGCAGAAGACCTGGGTTCGGTTCCATGTAACAGCATGATGGTTCACAATTATCTGTAACTCCAGTTCCAGGGGACCCGATGCCCTCTTCTGGCCTTCACAAGCACTAGCCACACACACGGTGAACAAACATACATGAAGCACTCACACAAACATGTAAAGAATATATTGAATTAGTCAAAAGACTTATATTCAAAAGTCACTAATGGGTATATATAATGTATATTATATATAAACCCACAATATCAATTAAATATCCATTATTTCCTCCATAATTCTTGATTCTTTAATAATTTGTAATCCCTGAGTCAAAGGAAACACTGCAGTATGTCTTTTACTAAGACAGTGCATGCTTCAACTTAAGCAAAAGAATAACAGGCCTTTATCAGAAGTAAGGAAATCTATGGACAGACTAAAGAGCCATCTTTGTGGGCTTAGGGCTGGGGGCATGCGAGCAGTTCTTTGCTGTGCACACGGGAGGACCTGATTTTGATCTAATCCACATAAAAGCCAGGTTTGGTGAGGAGACTTGTAATTGTAGCTCTGTGGTGATTGGGGCTAGGGGGAGGGGCAGTGGTGTGAGGTGAGGTGGGGATAAGCAGATTCCTGGGGCTTGCTCTTTAGTCAGAGAGTTTTGGGTCCAATGAGAAGCCCTGTCTCAGAAAACAAGGTGGTGGCTAGAGAGATGCCTTCGAAGCTAAGGGCATATACTTCTTACAGGGAACTGAGTTAGGTTCTGAGACACTACAGAATGGCTCCTAACTCTATGGGATCTGATGTCTTGTCTGGTCTCTGAGAGTACTATATTCAAATTCACAACATCATACTCCCCATCGATACACACAGTTAAAAATAAAATCTCTTTAAAAAAAAATGGTGGACGGCTCCTGAGGAACAACACCCAAGACTGATCTTTGGCTCCAGACACACACACAGGCACACAACCACACACATATGAATAAGCATCCTCTTCACACACATGAAGGGCAATCTCTAGCTCCAGACACACAGAGAGGCACATGTGTCTGCACACATATGAACAAGTGTCCTCTGCATACACATGAAGGTTCATCTCTGGCCTCCAGATAAGCACAAAGGCACATGTGTCTTTATACACACAAACAAGCATTCTCTGCACACACAAAAGACAGCATTTCCTCAATTCTGTTACTCTCTACTCTAAATAGAAAGCATTATAAAGTTCTTTTCAAATAGCTATGACAAAGGACAATACAATTATAACAAAAAAATGGGAAATTATAAAGCTTTCATCCTAAAATAGTTCAGGATTTGGCCAGTTTGGTCTACACATAAGTTCCAGGGAAGCTGTGTCCATGTCCATATATGTGGGTTTAGTTGAAAACCCATTTTTGCTCTTGCATGCGTTTCAAACATAACTTTATTCAATTTCAATGTTTTGATTTTTTTTTTTGTGCGTGACTCAGGTATTTTGGAGACAGCTTAAATACAGAATAAGAATTTACCACGTGCTGGGTATAGTGCACACCTTTAATACCAGCATTGGTGAGACAGTTCAAGGCTAGCCAATATAACACAGTAAGAGCATGCTATATATAACTTATAAAGTTGATTTTATGCTTTTCAAATTAAAAGTGACTTGAGCGTGCTGCAGGGAAGACTTAGGAGTGCTGTAGGGAGGACTTAGGCATGCTGTAGGGAGGAGGACTTGGGTGTGCTGNAGGGAGGACTTAGGAGTGCTATAGGGAGGACTTGGGAGTGCTGTAGGGAGGATTTCAGAGTGTTGTAGGGAGGAGAACTTGGGCATGTTGCAGGGAGCACTTAGGCATGCTGTAGGGAGGACTTGGGTGTGCTGCAGGGAAGACTTAGGCACTTGTAGGGAGGAGGACTTGGGTGTGCTGCAGGGAGGACTTAGGAGTACTATAGGGAGGACTTGGGAGTGCTGTAGGGAGGACTTAGGCATGCTGTAGGGAGGAGGACTTGGGTGTGCTGCAGAGAGGACTTAGGAGTGCTATAGGGAGGACTTGGGAGTGCTGTAGGGAGGAGGAGTTGGGTGTGCTGTAGGGAGGACTTAGGCAGCTATAGGGAAGACTTAGGTGTGTTGTAGGGAGGACTTGGGCGTGCTGCAGGGAGCACTTAGGCGTGCTGTAGGAAGGACTTGGGTGTGCTGTAGGGAGGAGGACTTGGGAGTGCTGTAGGGAGGGTCACTTGGGCATGCTGCAGGAAGGACTTGGGCGTGCTGCAGGGAGCACTAAGGGGGTGTTGTAGGGATTGGGGGGTTTTGATGGAAGAGTGAACAGAAACTGACAGAGGACCTAATGTGGCCTAGATGCAAACGCTTGGCAGTGGAAATCAGACTTGTGGAATGGTTTCTTTATTTTAAGACACCACATTAGGTATGTTAACATCTCTCAGACACACACAGATTTACTAACCTTCTACATTCATGGCTTCTCTCAGAACCTGAAGCTTCTTTTGTCTCTCTCGAATTCGGTCCAAAGCACTTGATACTGCAGAGGAGGTCGGCGTGTCTCGAGTGTGATATGCTGGCTCTGCTCTCTGAGGCCCAAAGGCATCCAAGGCAATGCTTCCATCAGAATACCTGGCCTCCTTCTTTCTAGGAGTGGTTGAAGTCCGTCCTGTTACCGCCTCAGGGTCACAGTGCTGAGACCTGCCAGTCTCTCCAGAAAAGTCCCTGTCAGTTGTATAAAGCAAGTCCATGGATGAAGCCCAGACCTTTTTCTTAGAGAGAGTGTCGATTCCAGGGAAAGCCCTTTTTTGTGGACTGCTAGTTTTGAACTGGTAAGGGGAACAGAGAGTCTCAGAATCTTCATGCCTGGAATTATTATCACATGGGATATCCTTGAAATAATCTTCCTCATCTTGTGTGTCTCTGATGGACAAAAATCCCATAGATTTACTAAGCCCTTTGTTAAGACAAGTCTGATGAGAGAATGGAGCCTTGTGTATGTCTAGTACATCAGAAGTGGAGCTTCTTCCTGGAATGATAAGAATCTATCATGTATGCGCAGAATCTTTAGAAAGTCAGCAAGAATGTAACCCACCACTGATAAAGCACAGCAGTTCCCTAAATTATCCACGTGGAGGACCAGAGACGAAATGAAGAAGGTAATCGTGAGCGTGTTTGTGGAACACGTGGAAACAGAGTGCATAAATCCTTGAGGCCAATGTCTCTTTGCTCTGCTTTGGCATGATGGGGGCCCTTGTGCATGCAAGAATTGCACTACTGAGCGATGCCTGCCTCACAATGTCTCTTAGGGAACAAGGACTGTACCTCTGAGGGATGCCTGCCTCACAATGCCTCTTAGGGAACAAGGACTGCACCTCTGAGGGATGCCTGCCTCACAATGCCTCTTAGGGAACAACATAAATAGCATATTGAACTTACACTTTCGAGTAGTACTATTTCCATCATCAGAAGTAAACTATTTGGTTTTCAAAAAAAAAAAAAAGATAAAAGCTGTTAATAACATCTACTTTTGTAGAACGGTAATTGTCCATGAAATTATGGGGATAATATAATGTATACCATACTCTTTTAACTTGTAAAAATATAACTTAAAATATGTTTCAGGTAAAAAGTCCTAGTATTTCTGATCTTTTAAATAAATATATTTGGTTGAAAAATATAGAGTTCTTTCTATTCTGCATAGGAAGAAAACTGAAATACATGGAATTATCAAGTTCAAGAAAACTTTACCGTATCTGAAACCAAGATAACTTCCATCTAAATTGTGAAAGAAATTCAATTTTTCATGACAGACTAGAAACTAAAGTATCCCCCTTAGAATGGAATGGCTGCAGCACCAACGCTAGCTTTGTCTTTAGAGGTCAACAGAGTTAAAACTAGGTTTGTATCCTGGTGGTTTTAAAGGTCAATGGAGACATACCAGAAATGTCCACTCAGTTACATTAATTCTATGAATCAACAGACTCAACAACCAAAATGCTATGTGTCCAGTATTGAAAAAAAAAGGAAATATTTTGAGGTTACTACACCAATAGCCCTGAACATTGACAACTTTCTCTGACATATTCTGTGATTTCTCCTTGAAAATAAGCATGCTGTGTGTTAAGTTGGGAGTGTAGACTCCCCCCCCCCCCCCCCCCCGGCATCTATCGCAGCCTCCAGGCCTGGTCTGGACTCCAAGTCCCAGCAGGCCAGGTCCTGACCTCCCTCCCCTAGGGTATTTAAGTGATCTCCCAAAAGAGGAACATGTGGTCTCCTTTTCTCTCTCCCAGTGGTCGCCTTTGAGCGGCTTCCCGGCTCCCCCTCGGGGCTACCCAAGCGCAGAACTCCCATTAAACCTGGATATTTTTTGATTTGGCTTGATTGGGAATTTTGTGTCGGCAGAGAGCTCGCGTTAGGAAATATTCCTAACACTGTATAATATTACTAGATCCTTCTTAGTAACAAGAAATGGCTTTCAAATTCATTTGAATCTACCAGTTGTCACTTCAAAGAAATAACTATAAGCTTTAATTCCTTGGTAACAAATTTACCTTAAAAATATGAGGAAAAGTATATTTATATCAGTTGATGCAGTAAAAAACAATATAAATATCACGTAGTTTGTATTTCATATTCCTGTAAACACAGATCTAATTCAGCGTAACTACAGACAGCTTCCATACTTGAGGTACTGGATCTACTGGACACTAGGAAACATACTCTCCCGCACCCAGGCAGATTATTACAAAATCTAGCTTCTAGCTGAAGGCATGGCTGTGTCACAGTCCTTCAGGGGTAAGTAACTCTGTTACACAAACTACATTTTGAAGCTAGCAAATTTAAAGCTGTATGGACTTCAAAACAGACATATTCTTGTAAGCTGACAGAATACATAAGCTAAAAAGTAAAAGAACTGAGATTTCGAGGATCACGAGCCACATGCAAATGCAGCCATCCTCAGTGGCTGGAGTTGGAAAACTCAAGCAGGGTATGCTGGCACAGCACAAGCTCATGTCCAGACACTCTGTTCCCTTGATATGGTGTCAGTGTAAGAGCACTCTCCACTCCTGCTTTTCCTCATTCTTCAAATCCCCCACCTTCACTGGCATCCAGCTGACCCCTGCCTCATTTCCCACCATGGAGAAGTGCCTTCTCACCTTCCCTAGCTCATGCTACCCACCCCAGGGTGCAAACACTGTCCCTGTCATCTCAAGTGTGAAGCTGCCAGCACATTTTCTGAGCTCCCCTCACTGTCCACCAAACACGGCTGGTCTTCAGTTACCATCTCTGCTATGCACACCAGTGTTTCTCCCTTTTCATTGAGGCTTTCCCATTAGTACACAAATACACTCTTTCTCAAAAGACAGAGAAAACTGAGACAAACTCCTCCCATTCCCTCACCCCCTTGCAGCTACTGTCTCTCCAGTTCCTCACCCTTTATTCACTAGGTCCAGCTACTTTGCACCTGGGTGGCTCATCACACACCACTAGTGGCCTCCACATTGCCAAGCTCAGCGACTCTGCTCCATGGGAAGGCCTTTCTCTTTCATGCCTGGCTGGCCTGCTGGGGCTGCTTGTCCCTCTCCAAATCTTTTAATGTGTGTTCAAATGTTGGATTTCCTCATGTATCAGGTTCAAAACTCCTTTTTATTTTTTGTCTTTTCCTTATAAAATTTCATTAATAATATTAATAAAAATAAAAATATAACCTGGACTTGAAAAACTGACATGTTTTCTTTCTTAATATCGATCTTTTTGGGGGAAGTTCCAGTCTTACACAACTGGAACTCCTGCCACTGTGCCTGAGGAGCACCTCAAACTGTCTAAGGTTCCAACCGTCTTGTTTTCTGCTTCCAGTCTTTCCTAACACTGGTTACTCAAAATAGAAACATGGGCACTCTCCTTAAATGACTCACCCTCCTTAGCTTCCTCAGCAGTTCTGTTCAGAACTCCTTACTTCACATGTTAATTTCCAATTCCACTGCCATGGCATCAAGCCCAATTAACGATGCTGAGTGGCAAGTTCACTGTTGTGCCCTTAGATTAGCTACTTCTATGAACTCCATCCAACAACCAGAACTATCTTTTTCCAGTGTCAATTCTACCACGTCACTGACCTGTTTGACAAATCAGCCTGTCATTCACGAAATGGAAATCTCCCAGCCTGCACTTGGTATCTCTTTCCTCACTTTATCCAGGCTGAGGATCTCTGTTGATCTCTTAGAAACAGAATTATACTTTTCTGCCTCTTCTTTTCCAGATCTTTCTCATGTCCAGTTTCTTTGCATTCAGTAGTTTTATTTTAATCTTTTCAAAAAAATCAATTAACTTACTTATCTTTATGTGTACAGGTGCTTTACCTGTATGCATGTATGTGTATCACATGTGTGCAGTGCCTCCAGAGGCCAGAAGAGGGTGTTGGATCACCTGGGACTCAAGTTATAGAAGGGTTGTAAGTCACTTTGGGACACTGGGAATTTAACTCAGGTCCTCAGGAAGAAGCCAGTGCTTGTATCTGCTGAGTCATCTCTCCAGGCTCCCCATAGTTTTATTTTAAATGGGACTTCCTAAAAGCAGCCAACCCTAATGTCACTGTAATATAAACAAAACACTTACCAAATAGATTGTAAGTCTCTTCGACCTGTAAGAGGTAAGTACATGTCTGCGTTAGATTGTTAGTATTTACTAATATATTAGTTGGTCATGGTATCTCCAGAAAGCATGTCTTCTCCCTGGCCACACAGGCCTAAAGGAAATGCTGACAACACACCTTTCAGGAGCTGCTGATTTACAGACAGGGTTCTATGGTTGTAACGAAAATAAATTAGATACAGAAATATTTTAGTATATATCTACTGAAAATCCAAAAGGCTAAGACCCACATGGGTTATATATTAACACCCTGTCTCAAAGAAATAAAAAGTGGGTCTGGGAAGATGGATTAGTGGTTAAGAGCACTTGCTGCTCTTATTGAGGACCTGGGTTCAGTTTGCAGTCCCTACATGGTGGCTCACAATGTCACTCAGTTCCTGGAACCCTCTTCTGGCCTCTGAAGGCACTACACACATGTGGTATACATAAAAGCAAAACATTCACAAACATAAGAGGAGAACAGTAGAAGAAATGTGCTATAAAGGAGGCAATGAGAAGGTGGCATTAACTGGGGATGGAGGGGATGACTGACAGAAAAGAGGGAAGGAAAGATAAAAATATAATGAGGATTTAAAAAACACAGAAAAACATACTGTATAGGTGTACTAGAAATAGGTATGTATGTATACATGTATACACACACACACACACATACATACATACATACATTTTTAATGGAGTTATATTACATGGTGCCCCCCAAGAGCTATGTTAACATCTAACAAAAATTCCAGCATCAGGCATGGGAACCCCCAAACCTCCTGAATTGCTGTTTGAGGGTATACATGAGTCTCCCAAAACAATACAGGTTGACACTGCCCTCTGTTACCTTCCAGAAACTGAAAAGTAGGACCCTCCTGTTGAGGACACCACACACGTCAGACACAGGATGGGAGAAATAAAGCTGAAACTGACCCAGGAAGTCCTCTGACGACTGGCTTTTTCAATACAGGAAGGCACTATGAAACTTGCCTAGTACGAGGGGCAAAACCTACAAACAAAAGGCTAGTGCAAAGTCTATGAACCAGTGACTGCCTCACAACTATCTCCAAAGGTGCAACAGTGGTTATTTCACTAGGTGCAGCCAACAGGGAGGGATTCATGCCTGGTGCTATAGACACAGCCAACCAACCGCAGGTGACTGGAAAGTTCATAAACCCTAGAGGAAAACTTGCTACTGACATCTCCCTAAACATATTTAATTCCGAACTACAGCCTACAAACTTATTCTCACGTTCAGAGATAAGCGTTGTAGCCCTCATCCCTCACCAGAGGAGCTTCTTTTTACCACAAACTGAGACCACTACAGGGATCCCCAGATGTTCAAAATGCAGAGATTAAGTGTGTCTTTAAGGTACCTAACCCTAAGAGGACTGTCAGCAATGCAACCCTTAAGCCTAAGGCTCAGGGAACATCACAGAAGAGAGGGCAGAAATATTCTAAGAGCTGGGGACCAGGATGTCTACTGCTAGCCTAGATAGTATCCACTAGACATCATTAAAAAATGCACACATGAACTCCCAACTATATACTTGCTCGAACAATAATGGCATAATGGTATGGCCAGTTGACATGCCAACACAGATGTGGAAATTTCACAGATCCTGTCCCTAGATGAACTATAGGTGATCAATGGCTGATGAGAGGGGGAAATCAGTTTCCTCCAGGGACAGGATCCCAAAGCTATCCAATTATAAGTGGTCTGTTCTGGACACATATGAAAATGGTCATTATTACCAGTACTCAACAGATTGTATGTGAGCACATACACACATAGTTGCATATATGTAACAATAATTAGAAGTGGTCATGAATTTGGGAGGGAAAGGCAGGAGTGAAATAAATGCAATGGTCATGTATAAAGTTCTCAAATTAAATTAAAAACACATTCATACAAATAAAACAAAAATAAATCTTCAAAAATAACAAGAAAATACATAGTGAAAATAAAACAATCTACTTAAAAGTTTGCCACAACTATGTTTTGATCCTCCAAATATGTCAGCTATAACTATGGTGGAATTTGTTCTTGAAGTTTTCAAATCATATCTGTTAACATTATAATCACAAACCTAAAATTTCATAACAATTACTTATAAAAACTTGAATCATAATTAAAGCCTATTTTGGTGGCCAAGGAGAGCAAAAAAGACGGCAAAACAGAAAGATCTGAAACAAAGACAGATGGGATGAGGAAATGGGCAAAAAATGGCAGTGTGAGACAAGTTTAAAGCCAGAGGAACATACACTTGTCATGAACGATCCAATGGAAAGTAGGAGCATCGTAAAGTTGTGCGTCACAAAAATGTTGAAGAACATTGTGGGTAAGAGAAGAAAAACAAAGCTAAGTAGTCTTTTTCCTGCATCTTGTTGCCTATGAGTGGCTTTATTTGAATTTTGGAATTAAAAGGAGCCATGCTCTTAGGTAGGTGTGTAGGCACGTGGTAAGAAGGCTGATGTCAGATGGCCCAAAGAACCCATTTTTAAACCAAATCTTCCTGTCTGGCAGTGTCACCATATTCTGTCACACTAATGATGCCCTCACTTCTTCAGCTGTACAATCAGACACATATTTGCTGATTTATACATTATAGGATGAAAAGTTGTGTTTTATAAAAGAGAATTATTTATGTACAATAAAAGATACAGTATAAAATAATAGTAAGAATTCTAAAAATCACAAATCTTACTAAATAAAGTAAGGGCAGACTATAGTAGTGTAGCTACTTTATGTTGCTAAGGCACTAAGGAAAATTTACTAATCTAGTAACTTAAAATATGAGTTCAAATACAGAACCTCCCATATTGGTGAGAAGAAACACTGTCCTAGGCTAGGCTGACTGATGCTCAAGTGTGCCGGCTAAAGAGCACCTGCTGAGAACAGCACTGCCGTTCAATCATTTGTACTGGAGACGAAGCAAAGTGTACACCACCCAACTGCTTTCCCCATCTCTTAAACATGTGTGCAAGACGGCTGAATTATTCTACCCAACAAGCAGTAAATACCATTGCAATCATCAGAAAAGCATGGCAGGCAGTGAGGTCAATGCCTATGGTGACAGCATCACCACTGGGGCTGCTCGAGCTTTTGAAGAGGAAGAAACAATGAAAGTTCCTCATCCTGACACACTTACTTTTTCCACTGTATGACCCTGACACACTTACCCCTTCCACTGTACAACCCTGACACACCCCTTCCACTGTATTGCTCATCCTGACACACTCCTTCCGCTGTACTTATTCATCCTGACACAGTTACTCCTTCCGCTGTACTTATTCATCCTGACACACTTACTCCTTCCGCTGTACTTATTCATCCTGACACAGTTACTCCTTCCGCTGTACTACTCATCCTGACACACTTACTCTTTCCGCTGTACTACTCATCCTGACACACTTACCCCTTCCACTGTACTACTCATCCTGACACACTTACCCCTTCCACTGTACTACTCATCCTGACACACTT
>JAQHUG010000138.1:1188145-1203104 GCA_028555095.1 Dicrostonyx torquatus
GCAGCTTCTAACCGTGTCTCTATCGTGTATCACACCATGTTTTAGCAGCTTCTAACCGTGTCTCTATCGTGTATCACACCATGTTTTAGCAGCTTTAGTTGCGTTTTTTAAATGTGCATACAGAACTGAAACAAACTAAATAAAATGGGAGCAGCCATAGCAAGAGAATTGCACCCATCAGCCCCACTACCTCCCTGCCTTCCCTGCACAGACTAAAAGGTTCAGTGGGGTCAGCTCACATTTGTTTAAGAGATCTGAGTCCGTTTCTCACCAACTGGCAAAGTGTGCGGAATATGTATATCCGTTTGCTGGACAGTATCCTGGTTAAAATGGAGGAACTGAACCTCCTAAGAACAAGGAATTAAGAGGAAGCCAGAAAGAACACTGGGACAGAACAAATCTGGGGCCCACCCAGCGAAGGGAGGAGCACCGATGGACACCACAGAGCAAGAGTGGGTAAGTACATATGCCAAGTCAGAAAGCCAAACACCAATGACAGCCCCAGACAGAGAGAGCAGGACAGAAGAGCTTAAGGGACAAAGAGAAGAAATGCGATTATTATACAAGGATTTTACTCTTTGTTCTTTACATCCTGGATGACAGAAAAGAGAGGCACCCAAGTCTCGAGAGAACCACAGACTCCTTCCCACCCGAGAATGGGGAGAAGGTTGAGGATTACAGAGATGATCCTGCAAGTGACGGGCAAGAAAGAGGTGTAGAATAGGACGCATGGTAAGTGTTTCTGACACTCATTTTGTGTATCAATGTCTTTCCTCAAGGCGATCACAATGATCTGCCAAGAGCTCTGCAGGAAAGACCAGAGGGGGAAGTAGGGAAGGACAGAGAACGACCAGGGTGACAACTCTGTAGTTGGTCTATGATCTTTTCTCCAACAAAGTTCTTTAAAAATGGATGGCTTTCATAAAATGTGGGAAACCGCAATAGAAGTCTAAATTTTGAAGTACTGGTTGGAGTAAACAATGAATATTAAAACTATTATAAATTCCCTTTCATCCTTAATTTTGAAAAACTGCTATTGTAAATTTAAAGAAAACTTGTGTGTTATTTCAAAATATGACTATGTTTTCAACTGTAGCTTACCCCAGAAATGTTTCCCAGAACCAGCTTTACCAACTGTTTCACGTAGGAAAACGAAGGCGCACAGTTGCTGTTCCTAATGTGGGCGCTGCAGGCATCCAGGACAGTCCGCACGGACACTCGAGCATAGACGACGTCCTCACACATGCCTAGCAGGATGCTGTTGAGATGGTCTCCCAGCCTGATGGGCTGAAAGGAAAGGAAACATTAACGAGCGGGGTAAACCACCACAAGAAAAGCCATTACAGGAACCTCAGGAATCACCAGCATTGTGTTTGGAGGAAATGAATTCTTTTCTATTGGCAATTACGTCTGGCTGAACCCATGGGACCCCAAAACCTTCTATATTAATAGAAGGATGTTAACATGTCTTCCTAAATAAAAGTGGAATTTTTTCAAAAAACTGTTGATTTTGTAATAAAGAAATGTTAGATTCTGTTTTTGTTTTTATTTGACAGTGTCTCATTGCACAGCCCTGGCTGACCTGGAACCCTCTCAGAGACTCCTGCCTTATCTTCCAAATACTGGGATTAAAGGTGTGTTCCACCATGCCTGGCAGAAGTGAACTTCTTTGATTAGTTAAACATATTGAGAAATAGGGACAGTGCTTCAATATTCAGTGTTCATAAGATATATTTTTTCTATATTATTTGATATTTGTAAGATAAGATGGAAGAGTCTAGATAATAAAATGACTCAAGAGCAGCTAAATGAAATGGGGTTCTCATTTATCTGATAAAATAGAAATAAAAATGTGTAATTATATTTGTTAATTAAAATTAATTTTTAAGTTAATACATCCAAATGGCCAATAAGCACATAAAAAGATGGTTAGCATCACTATTCACTAAGAAGTAAAAAGAGAAAATAAAAAAGCATACTGCTGGGCTGGGGGTGTGGCTCATTGTAAAATACCTGCCTGGAAGATGTGAGGTCCTAGGTTCAATCTCCAGTACCTCCAAAAATGTATTTAACAGACTAAAAGTCTAATAACAGTACACACTGGCCAGCCACTGCTGTCCATGTCTAAACTTTAGCAAAGGCTTCTGGGTAACTGTAACTGGCATCTTGTCCACTCAAGCATGACTTTATCCCTTACATCTCAGCTTAGATGCAATTTCTTTTAAAAACCAATTCTCACCCTGGGATCTACCGGGAAGACCCAGCCCTTTTCTTCTGTTTCTACTAAAGGAGCATTCATTTTGTTATGTTCTAATTATCTGTTTAGCTGTCTGTACCTTCCAGTAGACTCGACAGGTATGGCCAAGACCAAGCCTGAATTCTAGTGTTTTGTCTGATGATACATGATATACACATTAAATACTTATATTTCTAAAATGGTAATGATTTATGATCATTTCTATATCATAAAGTATGACTTTATATTATTTTGTATCATTGATATTGACTTTATTTCCAGTTATTGGAAAATAATACAAACTGCTAACTGTAATATAACTGTACATTTTATATGACAGTTATATTACATGACAAACGACATCTGTATCTCCAGTAACAATTTTCTCATATGTATTTAAAGAATGGAAACTAAGGAGAGAAAGAAAATAAACAAAAATTTCCAAAGAGGAAAATTAGATTGAGCTAAGTTGAATTAAGCTTGAGATTCTTGACAATCAACAACAACAAATCTGCTTTTGTATTTCTAAATGACTAAATAAACCCAGCTTTTTCTTCCTCCTCTTTGTCCTCCTCTTCTTCCTTTTACTTGGGTACATGCGTGCTTGCATGCACACAGCTATGTGTGTGTGATCTTTGTGCTACATGTGAGTGCTCTCACAGGTATGTGTGTGCATGTGTATATTGAGTGTCTTGTACTATCCAATTCCACAATGTCATTTGAGGAAGGCTCTCCCACTAAAATTGTAGCCACCCATCAGTCCCATGGCTGACCAGTGAGCGTCAGGAATCTGCCTAGTCCCATCCCCACGAACAAGGGCTACAAATATGCCTGGCCACGTCCTGCTTTCATGTATGTGACAGAGATCCAAACAGGTTGCCATGATTGTGAGGCAAGCAACTTCCTCAGGTCTTCTCCGTAGCCCTAAATAAAATTTTAATTGTTATAATTTAGCTTGGATAAATAGAGATTTTAGGAATCAGGCAGAAATACTAAAAACTGGCCCAATGATCTGAATCCAAGACCCCAGAGTTAACCTCAGATGTGTTTCTGCTATAGCCGAAGCCATGAAGTGGTATTCTGACATGCCAAGAGCCCAAGACTAACAAAAGCTCCCCACTACCTGAAGGGTTGAAATGGATAGAGCCTCTGATTTTTCTACCACAGGCTGACTGGGCCAGAGGCGCCATCTCTGATACCACAGGCAACAGGGACAGATCTGCTGATCTGTTACGGTTAGTGCAAGACTGACTCACCAGACATTTACACCCTGATCCTAAACCAGTGGCTGATGAAAAATAAGGTATTCGCCTATCCACTGAGCTATACTGGAAGAGTCCGGCTCCATCCCTGAAACCTAGGCAGTGACTTCTACAATCCTTAGGATATCTTTAGTGTGTTCATCAGCTCTCACTGTTGGTCCATTCTGACACGCTGACTGTACACACATGAACAACGTATCACTCACTGTTAGTCCATTCTGACACGCTGACTGCACACATGAACAATACAGCACTCACTGTTAGTCCATTCTGACACGCTGACTGCACACACATGAACAATACAGCACTCACTGTTAGTCCATTCTGACACACTGACTGCACACACATGAACAACGTATCACTCACTGTTGGTCCATTCTGACACGCTGACTGCACACATGAACAACACAGCACTGTTAGTCCATTCTGACACGCTGACTGTGCACACGTGAACAATACACAGTATAAAACACCTGTGTGCCTGGCAGCATGCTGGAGAACACACAATCACATGAAAGGGCTCTGTAAAAAGTGTAAATATGTATCAATATGAAATTATCACAAATGTGAAGGTTCACTTACTTGGCTTTGAGGTACTTCATGATCAGCCCCCCAATACAACGTCATTCCAAGAGAATAAATATGGATCTAGGAATAGAATTTTTTTCACAAAAATCACCTTATGGTAAGATAAGAAATTTAACAAGCACTATACTTCCTTTGCTCCCAAGGAAACTTAACACATAATTGGAGAAAAAACATTTTACATCTTACATAGAAGCATAGGTATTTAAAAATAAAAAAATCGGAGTAAACACACAATCCCTGCCACCAATTCAGAGTCCACTTCAATGAATCATCATTTTGTTAGCTTTCACTTAATAAGCAAATGTGGGTGTATATATTCTTAATCCTCTTTTACATAACATTTAAAATGTACTTTTCGCCTTGCTTCCCCCCCACCCCACCCCACTCCCACCCGAGACAGGGTTTCTCTGTGTAGCCCTGATTGTCCTGGAACTCGGCCTCCCTAGTCCTGGGATTACAGGTGTACACCACCTTGCCAGGCAGCTTCGCCTTTGAATTTACCAACAGAGATGCGGCTGTGTTAACTGTTGGAGAGCTTGTCTCCTTTTCACTACTACAGAGGTTTGTTGTCCATTGCAGTACTGTCTACTAAGACTTTTCCAAACTTTATGCAACATGTTTCAGGAAACATTATTTTTTAAATGCAGACATTTCTCTTGAATTGGTTTTGAAATTATGTAAAAACTATCTTGTACACAACCCCCAGTATGCGCGCGCGCGCGCGCGCACACACACACACACACACACACACACACACACACACACACACACACACACACACACACACACACACACACACTGAGAGAATCATATATCCATAAAGAAAAGTTTTATCATTTTCATTTCAACTAGTAACACAGAAGAGTTTCCACATAAGATTTACATGTTTGCCAGTCTGAAAAGTGAGGGGGGAATCTAACTGGAGTTTTGACTAGCATATCTGTGGGTTTGGGAGAGGAGGAGGAGGAGGAGGAGGAGGAGGATCAAAGGACTTTTCTGTCATTTGCTAGAAAATAACCTATTGTGATGCTGACAGGTTGCTACTAGGAGGACTGGAGAGAGAGCTGATAGGCAGGAGATGGGCTTTATGTGTGGTCAGCAGGAGGCAGAGACCAGAAGCATTTACATCAGTGGACTAGTAAAGGGTCCTAAAAAAGGCCTGCCTGCACATTCTGCAGCTGCTACCCTTGCTGCCACCAGACTCTGTCAGTGGTTCTCAACCTTCCTTTAACATAGTTCCTCATACTGCGGTGACCTCAACCATAAATTTATTTCTGTTGCTATCTCGAAACTGTAATTTTGCAACGGTTATGAGTCATGATGTAAATATCTGATATGCAGGATATCTGCTGAGAACTCCAAAGGGGTTCAGATCCACAGGTTGAGAACCACTGCTCAAGATGCTTCTAACATACACTACATACCAGACAGAGGACACTGAGGCAACCAGATCTGTGGACTGAGTGACCAGAAGGTTCTGGGCATCTTCAGTGTACAGATGCCCCTTACTGATTTCCCAGCCCCTACTGTGTCTAGAACAATCTGTAAGTAAGTCCCCTCCCTGATAAGTGCACAGCCTACGGGGTTCTGCTCTCCAGAGAGCCCTGCCTAACATCATAAGAGGGTTTTCATTTCTATGGGGGAGTGGGAGTGGAGAGGGTCTTACTTCAGGTTTATCTTATTTTACTGTTTGTATTTTAGGTGGTTCCTGTTTTCTAAACTTTGTTTTTAAATTCTGTATGCTGTTTCCAGTTCTCTTTTTAGAAAATGGTAGAAAAAATCTATGTGCAAATAAAATGCTGACACTATTCTTACAATGTGACAGTACTTTAATCTAGTTCTTATATTTCCACCTAAATTTGTTCCCAGTTTATAGATTAGAAAAACTGCTCCACTTTCAAATATTTTTAATACTTCCAATTTTTCTTTATTCTCAATTTTTCCTAATGACTTTTACATTCATCCTGACTCACCTCCCCCTCAATTCTACAGTCAGACTTCTAGGTCTCCTGTCTGCAGGGATGATGTCCACTACAATTGACATTTCAGCACCTGGCCTGGCCTTTTCTCTTTTTATCTCTCTTTTCTGTGTGTGTGTGTGCGTGTGTATGTGTGTGACCAAAATTTTCTTACGCATTATTCATTTTACCAAGAATGTGTTACCTTTGTCAATAAAAATGCCCACTAACACTAAGCAAGAGATGATTTTTTAAATGACATACATATATCATATGAATAATGACATACATCATATAAACTCTTTTACACAGGATGACACAGTCTGTGTTAGAAGACACAGGTAATTGCATTTGTATCTCAAGTGAAGCAGTTAGTTAATACTTCCTGGTACCACAGAGAGCTTGTCTTACAAGTCTGACTGTATGTCTCAGCAACTAGCAAAGGGTATTACTGTATGTCTGCTGAGTTCAGTATAATGGAGACAAGACTCAACACCACATCGGGCGGCCTAATCACATAGCATCTCTTAAGCCTCATTTCAAGAGGCTATGCACAAGAAGCTTTTCAAAAACTTCACATAAAATATTTGTTTGTAGATTAATTGTAAACTCATCGTTTTGATTTATAATTCTTTTAGATGTGCTAATGCTTTAAGATTACAATATTCACTTTTTTTGGGGGGGTGGATTTTGAGACAGGGTTTTCTCTGTATAGCCTTGGCTGTCTTGGAACTCCCTTTGTAGACCAGGCTGGCCTCGAACTCCAAGTGCTAGGGATAAAGGCATGTGCCATCACTGCCTGGCTAAACTTTTTAAATGGTTCAAATGACTTGTTTTCTTTTTCAAAGTTTTTAACTTTTTTTAATTTTTGAAGTTATAATATAATTCCATTTCTCCCTCACCTTTTTTGAGGTTTTAATATAATTCCACTTCTCTCTCCCCTTTTATCTCCTCCAAAGTCTCTCACTCATGTGTTCCTCCCCAGTTTCCTTCACATCCATGGCCTCTCTTGTCACAGTTGATTATTACATACATATTCCTAAACACAGCCTGCGCGGGTTGTGGAATGTTACTGTTCTCAGGGTGAGCAGCTGGCACTGGACAGTCAGCTGGTGTGCTCTTCCCCAGGAGGGCCACCTCTCCTGCTCTCCTCCATTGCCTGCAGTTCTTTGTTTAGGGTTTGAGGCCTACTCCATCCATTTTAGCACATCCGTTGGTGTCAGCCTAGTGGCTAAGTAAGACAAAAATGCTCAGGCTGGCCTGAAACTCACCAGGTAGCCTAGCCTGGCCTCAAACTTAGAGCAGTTCTCTTACCTCTGCCTCCTTAATGCTAAGAGTACAAGTGACAATTTCACTAGCAGCAAATTCCCAGGTGGTGGTGATGTGTGTGTCATGGGTGAGGGATCGCTGGGACAGAACACAGGGACTCGGTATCAAATAGGACAAATAGGACTTTTCGTAAATCTTCACTAAGAAAACAAAGCCCATGATATAAGTGCATGAGGGTGCACAGAGGATGCCGCGTAAGAAGGGATTCAGGGTGCAGTTAGTCAGCGATGCCCGTTGAACTGCGAGCAGAGGTGGCCTGCACGAAAGGCTCACTGGCTGCATGAACACAATGAGCAGAGGGAGCACCAAGGTGCGGAGTTTCTCTATCCTTGCGTGCTCCCTACAGAGAACAGACCACAAGGGAAAGAAAGATCGATGTTGTCCTGGGAAGTTTTCATTCTTCTCAGACATATTCAAAATGCTGTGTGCAATTAATTTGGTGTTTTATATCTCTCTGCCTTTGCTGGTTTTCACCATGTCTGCTTCCGGTCAGCACACCAGCCTTCAGCGTTCCCCATCTTCAGCCTTGTTCTTGGCCAATCTGTTCCTTAACCTTTAGTTGGCATTTTGAAAATGTGTATGATCTTGTCCCTTCCCTGTTTAAAGTTATATGGCTTCCCCATTTTCCTTGCATGAACTGCAGAGCCTCACACAGCCTTCGGGACTCATACGTCCACCTCATCTCTGGGCAGTTTACCTCACACTGCTCACTTCAGCTGTCAGAATTTACCTATGATTCACCTTCTCAAACGTTTTTCCCAGGTCAAAATCTTTTCCTGAATAATATATATACATTTGAAATATATATTACATGTGCATACACACACGCGCGCGCATATTAAAGCATATGATTATTTTAAATTCAAAGGATTTTTCCATGGACGGAGTAAGGGGAGTACATTGTCTTGACCTGCACTACTTCTATCAAAATAATAACAACACAATAAATGAAGAGTTAATATTTACCTTTTCAACATCTGAGAGGGAAGTTAGCGAATGGTTCTGAAGCACTTCTGGTGCAGTGAACGCTCGAAGGTCCTGGTTGGAGATGTTCTCATCTGTAAAGGACACACTACCAGAGGGCAGCAGCAGCAGCGACCACGGAGAGATGATGAAGCCAAGGGCAGCAGGGTCAGCAATGCTCACTGGTTGGTGTAAGCCCCAAATGAAAAGAGAAGAAATGACAACTGTTTAAAATCAGAATTAGAAGACACTCTAGCCACCTCAATAGATGTTCCAGTTTAACTGCACAGACAGTAGTGTGCGGTTTCATCACGAAATGAATATGGTACAAGAGCAAGTGTCTCCTAGGCATAGCTACTATCACTGTTCCCAGTAATGCCTTTATCTGGCCTCATCACCTAACATCTAGAAGGCAGGTCTTAAGAGACTGGTCATAAAAATTAAACCCGGTTCAACTGTTTTATACTGATACACAGAAATGGAAAAGGGTCAGTATTTCTCCATTTTTGACTAAATTATAGTACTCAGTGAAAACTATAATTTCAAGACACTATCTATAAGTATAAAACCTTGTGAATAAATTCTAGAGTTCACTGGCCTTCCCGTGCCTTATTTTCAGATGTTATATCAGAAGGCTAAGAACACTTGGTTCAGAAAAGGGTTTAGGGTGTGGGAGGAGAGGAGCAGAAGTTGCCCTTGAGCATCTTCCTCTATGGCTATGATGGCTGGCCAGCACTGCCCAGGGACCTCCTGCCTCTGCAGACTAGTGCTGGGCTGACTGACTGGCTATGATGGCTGGCCAGCACTGCCCTGGGACCTCCTGCCTCTGCCGACCAGTGCTGGGGTTATAGGTGCATGCTACCAGACTTGTTTTATTTTGTATTTTTTACATGAGTACTGGGAATCCAAACTCAGGTTCTTATGCTTCCGCGTTTCAAAATACCATCACAAAAGAGAAATTCCGCATTGTAAATTCATAAACATTTACACATAAATAAAAAAAATGTAGGCCAGTTAGATGGCTCAGTAGGTAAAGACACATGCCGCCAAGCCTGACACACTAAGGTCAATCCCTGTGTTCCATGTGGTAGGAGGAGAGCAGCAACTATTGCCAGCTGGCCTTTGACCTCTGCACATGAGCAGTGGCACACAGAAACCCTACACGTACATAGAAACACAAAAATAAGTAAGACATGATTTAAAAATAAAAATAAATTACAGCCAATGTACATATTTTTTTCTACTAAAACCTAGGAAGAGGCATCACTCAGAATCTTAAGATGTTGAGACACAATAAAACAGTGTAAAAGAAATTCTTTTCAGATCGCCCACTCAGGGAAAAACACTGAAGCCAATGCATTCCTATCTGTAAGGAGACGGAGCCGAACAGCCAGGCTGCAGCAGCAGGTCGTGTGACCCGGCAGAGACAGTGTTAACAGAACTTCCTGGAAGATTAGACGGGATGAGAGGAGCAGCAGAATCCAGATGGTACGAAGGTTTGATGTGAGCAATGGAAAGTGATGTCGCTTCAACCTGAACACAGGAATCTATGGACAGCAGGCTGGACATGCGAGCTGGAAGGCGCTGGCAGAAATGAGAACTCTTCTTTGGGACTTACAAAGACCTTTAAAAATATTCAAAGGGCGATTTCAAGTAAGCAGTTGTATTTGGAGTCTGGGGTAATGTCATGGCTGGATTACATTTTGGGGAATTGCTGGTGTAATGGATGGTACTGAAAGTCATGAGATTTGAAGACCAAGGACCGAGTCTTGGGGTATTCCCGCCATGAGGACTGACTGTTTCTTCCAGCAATCCCCTCTAATATCATGAACACTGCGAGTCTTCACAATTCTATCATTTCTTTATACTGGCCTTTGTCCAGCTCCACATTACCAAGGTCTGAACTTGAATTGGGAATCTGGAATTCTAAATGTCAGGGCCAATTCTTTTAGAAATAGTATTCTTATTGACTCACTGACGTCTCCATACATGCATCCACTGTATTTGATCTTATCTATGCTTTCCCCCACTACCTCCCTTCACCCAGCTCTCTCTGGCACCTACCCACACGGCTCCTTCCTGACTTCCTAAATTCTTTACCATTATTACTATTGTGGTCATTATTTTTATATTATTGTCCTCAGGCTCAGTTAGAGCTGACCATATGTGAACATGAGTAACCTGCCAGCAGCAGCACAGGGCCAGTTCTGAACAGCCTTTAGTTTAGAGATAGTCCTTATAGTTTCTGAAAATCTGCTGCCACTCTGAACTGAGACTGTTAAGAATCAGCACAAACACAGAGGCATGAATGCTACCGAGAAGTCGAAGTGCTCAGAAGAGGGCTGGCTAGCCTCATCCTCTGCCCACAGATTGTTCTACCCTGTTTTCAGCACGGTAGACTAAACTAGAAAGTCCTGAGGATGAAATGACCCACTGCCAGTCTGGGGTGGGCATGGGGCAGAAGACACGTAAAAAATTCATTACTGAGCAGGTGAGATGCTCAGCAGGTAGAGGCACTTGCTGCCAAGCCTGAGGACTAGGCTCAATTTCAGATACATGGTGGAGAGAGAGCTCTGCTCCTGAAAGCTGTCCTCTGAACTCACCTATGCCTCTGCATTATTAAAGAAATACATAATGTAATCATTTTTTAAAATTCATTATTGCTTATCACTTTGAAATGAAGAAATGTATTCATTTGCCAATACAACCAACATCACTCACAACTATTATTATAGGAAAAATATGTATTTAACTTTCGCCTTATACAATTGCTGTTTGTGCATGTTTATAAAACATCTAATGTTTGTTAATAACTTTAGCCACTACATATTTTAGCATAATATGATCAGTACTGTAGGTCACTTACTAAGAGACCCCCCAATGACTACTGAGGAGACAGAATATATACAAAAATAAGCAGAAGACAAATGCATAAAACATCTGACAAACAGATAATACAAAAGATGGTTTGTGGATAAAAAACATTACCTCAACCACAATGCAGACAGAATTCCTTTCTTTTGTTCTTCTTGAACCCTACGTGGCCTTTAGAATGAGAGTGAGCGGAGGAGTACCACTGATGGCTGGGCTCCAGAGAGAAAGACAGCTCAGAGACAGTCAGGAAACAGAGTTTAGAGAGGGAAGAGCGGCAATTTTGGCAGAAGAATGGTAGCAAACATGGAGAAACTGAACTATAAAGTGGAGGGGAGTGGCATGACCTCGCTCTTTTAAAAACACACAGAAGAGCCACAAATGTTTCCAAAGTGATTTTACAAGGCCATGTGATGAACCTGGGGCAGGGGGACCACAGAACGCAGTGCTGTAAGTTTCTGCAACATATATGTGACATTTAAGTGCTAGATTCCTGAGGTAATGTAGTCAAACCACAAACTGTATTCTTAAATAATTATAAAAGCTTCTGTGAACCTACATGTGAGGGAGTTTAGGAGTTGTGGCTAGGACCACTCTTTAATTCTTACTTCTGGACAACCAAAAGGAAAGAATCTAAAACAAATGTTTTCAAGATCCTTCAAAGAATGTTTGCAAAATAATATTTAAAAAGTAGATTCCAGAAGCTTATAGTGTTATGTCCCGCATTTTAGCTGTGTGCTAACTGTACTCCAAGAATGCTATTATTATGAAAAAGTAAATTTGATATAACCATTTCCCGCAGTCAGTGTGGTTCTATTTGGAGACTCTCACTAACATTCCACGGGAGGAGCTGCTGAGACAGAGTTTCAAGCAGCTACAGGTGAAGTTAGAAAAACACAGAAATTTGATATATAAAGAAACAATTTAGAGAATATTTCAGTGTTCTGTTTGGAAAAAACACACACACACACACACACACACACACCACATAACAGTCCTGCTTTCTTCTTGGGTGCTTGCATTTCCTTTAGATTTCTACCTTAAACTACGCCTATAATCCTGGCACTCAGGAGGCTGAGGCTGGAGGCAGGGGGGTTGGAATCTGAGGACAGCCTTTAGTAGTTTGAGGACATCTTGGGATCATAACAAGAGTCTTGTCTCAAAAAGAAAACCAGGCAATGATTATAATTAAGTTATAAACATGGTATAAGGGAACAAAGGCAAAAGCAACACGGACTAATTTTGAGATCGGAATAAAGCCACTTCATGTACGAACTCCTGTCTGAGCTCTAGCAGTTCAAGTGGAGAATTTACTGAATCCCTTTCCTGTGTCCTGGCAGGGTCACTACACAACTGTATGCAGAGGTAACTGTCCAAAATGCTGAAGGATTTGATAAGAGTTACTCTACGATATAGCGTTCTCTAAACATTCAGTTCTTTCCTTAGAATTAATATATCGTTAAATCAATCACCTGATATAAATTAGTATTAAACAAAAATTGCTTAGAACAGTTACTCTTCATTTTGGCCTTTCCACATCATCATCGTTCTCCTTCTCCACTGCCTCTCCCCTCCCCCTGCATTTTTTTTTTTTTGAACAAAGACTGTCAGGATTACCTGACAAGTGTCTTTATCTGCTGAGCCATATCACTGGCTCACCATTTTCTCATAGTAGCATTTTGTGGTAGACTATGATCTACTGAAATTATAGTATATACAACAGGGTGGTTAATTATAAATTGAGAAAACTTATTTATTCCTAAATTTTGTTACTACTATTAAATGTCACTTACTTCACTTTAAACAGGACAGAACAATAATCACTTTCTGAAAATAAAACTGTCCTCATGCTTTCAAGTGTCCCTGTAACAAGGCACACTCACAATAACCTCAAAGGCATTTGATGTCACTGGAGTTTTCTGATAGAGCCAGTTGCTGAAAAGCATTTCACATAAGCTATCACAAGCTTCTGAGTCTCCAGCACTTAAGATTATGCTGTAGTGAAATCAGATATCATCCAAAGCCACAAGCTTATGCAAACAAAAGGTTAGAGAGTGTCAAGAATGTTCACTTCACACAGTTAGACAGAGTAGAAAACAGTTAAGTGTCAGACCAAAGCAGAAGTGACCCAAGTCCAAGCCCTCGGCTTGATGTTCAGAAGTCAGAACTGTGATCTTAAGAGCAACTTAGTCCCTGCCCTCACCTCCCACATCTGTAAGACAGTCTGACCCTGCCCTCACCTCCCATATCTGTAAGACAGTCTGACCTCTGCCCTCACAGCTCACATCTGTTAAGCAGCTCTGAGCCCACAAAGATGCTGTGAGGACTGCTGGGGAAATCATGTAGAACAATTCCATCAGTACCAAGTAATAAAATTTCTCAGAGACAGACAGTGTGCACATCACTCCCAGAGGACAACAGCGAGCACACCACAGACAAGTCCTGGAGTTTCCAAAGCTGGATCACACCTCTGTGTTCTCCATGTCTCAGAAGAGTTCTGAGTTTGTTTCTTTTATCTTTGTATCTTTTACCTACAAGTCATATTAGAAATATAAAACATTTGAAGAACGAAGTATTGTGAAACGAGAATTAAATTCCTCAGAGAATGTCCCTTTTCTCAGCAGTCTACTAAAGGCACAGCACGCAGAGTAAGCAAAGTCCTCAAGTTTAAATACTTGGTTTAAAGGTTGACAATCCAGTCAATTAGTACAAGAGTAGCTAATTATACAACTTTGCCAAATAGACGTTATACTGTAGCTAACAATACCTTGAACTACAACATGATTTCGTTAATGAAAATACTTATTTGAATATAAATCACCATAGTATCAGCATTAGAATTTGTTTTATTTATAATAGAAGTAGAAGGAGTCTGGTAACAAAAATTACAGAAAGCTTTCAACCAATCTAATCAATCCATTTTATGAGCTTTTTAAAATTACACTAGACTAGAATAAAATATCTTATTTCTTAACAATAACAGTCACACAAATGTCTCTCTCCCTTTCCCCCCCTCCTTCTCCTTTGTTCCCATCACTCAGATTCAAGCTGTATGCCTAAACACCTACTACTGAGATCTCGGCATGGCTATTGATAATTTGGCATTTCACAGTTTAAGTATTTACAAGATTCTTTAGAACCCAGAATCATGCAACTTGGTAATATAGAACTAGCGAGATCTTAGTTATTACTATTTAAAACTTAAAACTGTCTGGTCATGGGAAGAGGAAGCCAGTCCTAACATTTACTTTCTTCCTCCGGAGACTCATTTGGCCACCTAACTCAAACATCTTAAGAAAGAAGCTACATTTCTTTCTTCCTTTGCCATCACATCCCAGGACTACTTCAGGTTTTTGGGTTTTTTGTTTTGTTTTGTTTTTTGGCACACTAAGACGTAAGACAGTCCTATCTAATTTTCCTTTCGCTCCCCATGTCTTCTTGTTATCCTGGTTAGTTTTTTGTTTTGTTTTTCAACTTGACATCAGCTACAGTCATCTGAGAATAGGGAACCACAACTGAAAAAATGTCTCTAAAAGATTAGATTGTAGGCAAGCCCATGGAGTATCTCTTGATTGATGTGGGCCACCCCTAGGCAGGTGATCTCCATTATATAAAAAAGCAGGCTGAGCAAGCATTAGAGAGAAGCCCGTAGGTAAAGTACCTCCATAGTGGTGTCTGTTTTAGTGCCTGTATCCAGGTTCCTTCCCAGACTGAGTTCCTGCCTCTAGGTTCCTGCCCTGCCTGAGTTCCTG